>VZTD01000295.1:144513-159829 GCA_013397725.1 Rhagologus leucostigma | reverse complement strand
CACACGTCCAGCAAAACCTTTAGATTAATTAAGGAATGGTTAATTAACAAGAGGATCAAACTGCACACGGCTTTGGAGATGCAGGGGTGGGTGTCCTGGAGGTGTGCAGGGGAACTCCCCCGATCCCGGGATCCAGGTGAGGGAGGATCCTGCCTGGCTTAAGACACTTTCCTTACTTCAGGCTCCAGTTCAGGGTCAGGCTCTGAGTGGGGTCGTTTTCCAACCAAGAAGCAGCTCAATGGTTTTTGTTTCGTTTTTGTTTGTTTGTGTTTGTTTTTTTGTTGTTTTTTTTTTTTTCTTTTTTCTCTCTCGTTTTAATGAGTAATTTGGAATAGGAAAGTCACAGGAGATGAGGGAGGGAGGGAGATGAGGTGGGAGAGGACGTTCTCCCCCTCCTCCAGTTTAATAAGCACCAGAGTATTCAAGTCTGTCCGTTGGGAATTCCGAGCCGTGGCTGCAGTCAGCAGGCAGAGACTAAACCTTTCTCGTAAGAGCAGCGTCGTTTGGGCTGGGGTCCCTCATCGTCGTCATCCTCCTCCTCGTCCTCCTCCTCGTCCTCCTCCGAGGATGAGCTGTCCAGTGTTAAATCCACAACGTCCGCGGTGGCTTTGCCGTTCTCGCCGTTGCCGTTGGGAGTGGCCAGCAGCCCGTTCACATCCGAGGAACCTGGCACAGGAGGGAGGCAAAGGATGAAGTGATGATCCAACACTCGGGATGATGCAACAAGGGAAGGCTCCAGGGACAGCTCAGAGCCCCTTGCAGAGCCTAAAGGGGCTCCAGGAGAGCTGGAGAGGGACTGGGGACAAGGGATGGAGGGACAGGACACAGGGAATGGCTTCCCGCTGCCAGAGGGAATATTGGGAAGGAATTCCTCCCTGTGAGGGTGGGGAGGCCCTGGCACAGGGTGCCCAGAGCAGCTGTGGCTGCCCCTGGATCCCTGGCAGTGCCCAAGGCCAGGCTGGATGGGGCTGGGAGCAGCCTGGGACAGTGGAAGGTGTCCCAAGGCAGCGGTGGCACTGGATGATCCCGCATGTCCCTTCCAACCCAAACCACTCTGGAATTCCGTGGTTTCCCCCAGGGGTTTCCAGCCTCCCTCCCCAGGGAGACTCACCTAGAACCAGGATTGGACACTGAGGGCTGCAGCTCCGCTCCTTCTCGGCTCGGATGGGGCACCAGGAGCCATCCACCAGGTACTCGATCTCGTCTGCATCTTCACATTCCGTCAGGATCTTGGACAGGAGCCTGCAGAGGGGACAGGAGGAGCTGTCACACCCCTGGCAATCAGCAGGGTGTGTGCAGTGACCCTGCATTTAGAAGCAATCTGGTGCTGGCTCCCGAGCTCAGAGCCCTCGGAGCCACGGACTTTATTCCCCATAAAACCAGAGCGGGTTCTGACAGCGCAGACCCCTCCCAGCCCTTCCTGTCCCTGCACCCGGACCATCAACTACCAGCTTAATTAGGTGCAATTAATGACAGCTTTGCCTCTTCACCCAGTTTCCCAGGCACTGCTTCCAGCCCCATCCCAGGGCTGCTGCAGGGACATTCCCAGGGACGTTCCCAGCGAGGCTTTAGCAAAAGGTGAGCTATCCTTTGGCATTAGGGGATCAGCGACCCAACAAGCAGCACTTCCCTTCCTTCCCAGTTTTACTTCCCAAATCTCCACAGCAGCCACCACAACAACACTCCTGCAACAGGAAAACCATGAAACCATGAAAATACACCTGGAATGAGGCCCTGATTCCTGAGAAACTGGGGACTTGCTTTATTCCCCGTGTCCCACCGTTTGCCTGGGATGTTTATTTGGAAATGCTGCTCTGCCAGGCCTCACTCCCTCCTGGACTTGAGCATTTTCCTGCAGGAGGAAGGAGAACTCCTAGCAGAAAAGTCTTCCAAGCGCAGGAAAACTTTGTGGCACCCCAGTGGTAGAGTTGCAGCTTTCCCCAGCTCCCGTAGGAATTGTTTCCACAGCCAATTCCATCACCCAGCACAGCAACCACCAAACTGCAGCTCCCAAAAAGCTGACGAGGCCCTGAGGATCCCAGACCCGACCAACCACCTCCCTCCTTGCTCGGGGGCCTCCGGCTCTTTCTTGACTCCCAGCGCCCAGCTGAGTGCCAGCTGTCCTCTCTCCCTTCCAGGGGATCTGGAAAGGACCTTCACCCAACAGAACCGGCACCAAACCCCAGCCCTGAGCAGGGACAAAAGTCTGCTGAGCCTTCCCCAGTGACATCCTGCTCCCTCCTCGTGCAGGGCACTGCCAATCCGTGGGGGTTCCACAATCCAACCCCTCGCAGCTTCCCCTTCATCTCTCCCCTGTTAGAGATCTCCAAGGAACTGGATTTTCCTGTTGGGGTTGGCCAGGGGACAAAGCAAACAGGTTATCTGTGCTGAGGCTGCTCCAGGCTGCCTGGAAAGCCACAGCTCCTGGATCTACCCAGGGCCTGCAAAGGCAGCGACGCTTCAGGAACCCTCGGCGAGTCTGGGAACAGACTGGTCCGTGCACTTCCCTGTGCCAGGGGAGCTGCAGGCACCCCAAACATCGCTCCAAACCCTCCCTGCTCTTGAGGGAACCTGCAGCAGAGGCCAATCACACAGCTACAAGGGCGGAGATCATTTTCCAGCAGGCAGGAACCACGTGTGTTGTTCCACCAGTCCTTGGCCAGCACCTCGAGGATGTCGGTGGTCCCAGTCCACAAAAGGCTCCCAGCATTTGGGGGCAACAAAGCTGCTGCCAAACCCACCCCTGAAGTGCTGCACCACAAGCCTGTTCCCTCCCAGCACGTTCCCGCTTGCTCTGACACACCAAAACACTGAAACCAGAATATTATGCACCAGCAGAATAAACTTTCAATAGGTTCAAGGTGAACTTCGATCAGATGCACAGACCAAGAGCCTTGAGCTGGATGCCGCACCCAGTGGGGAAGGGAAAGGGGCACAGAGGTGCAAAACTCACCCATCAATGATGAGCTGGTCGTAGGGGGCAGGTTTGTCACACACAGGGCACATCCATGTGGGCTTTTTCTCATTCATCTGTAGGTAGAAGACGGCATCAAAGCACTGCAGGTGTGCGCAGGTCTCGGCCCGGCACGGCACAGACAGGCGCATCTTCACCAGCTGTGGGACCAGAGAGCAGAGCGTCAGCCAGGATGTTCCTGGCAAGGAACCCCCAGATCTCCTCGGAAGGAAAAACGTTTGTGAGTTTGCAGAGCCGCTCTGGGAGCACAGTTTGGGTTCTTGACAAAACCAAACTGAAACAGAGCTGGAGCCCCTCGGCTCTGGGAGAGCTGGGGGTGTTAACCCAGGAGAGCTCAGAGCCCCCTCCAGGGCCTGAAGGGGCTCCAGGAGAGCTGGAGAGGGACTGGGGACAAGGGATGGAGGGACAGGACACAGGGAATGGCTTCCCACTGCCAGAGGGAATATTGGGAAGGAATTCCTCCCTGTGAGGGTAGGGAGGCCCTGGCACAGAGTGCCCAGCGCAGCTGTGGCTGCCCCTGGATCCCTGGCAGTGCCCAAGGCCAGGTTGGAGCAGCCTGGGAGAGTGGAAGGCGTCCCTTGCCCATGGCAGGACGTGGCACTGGATGGTTTCAAGTCCCCTTCCAACCCACGCTCCGATTCCGTGACCCCGCAGGGACTCACCGGACAGATGAGCGACACTCGGACACCTGTGGTGGCGATTTCACTGTCTGGGTCCAGGCGTAGCTTCTCTTTCACTGCAGGGAGAGCAGAGGCACAACATTTAACACAGCTCAGCCCTTGGCAGCAAGGTGCAGCACGGGGAAGCAGCTCACCCCAGCCCTGGGCTGTGTATGGATCATTTTCCCTGCCAGGGAGGGAATGAGCACAGGGATTCAGCGCCGGCCTAGGCACGGTGGGGTTTATTCCCTGCTCAGATCAGGGGCAGCAGGGTTGGGGAAATGTCTCCCCCTGGCACTTCCAGGTCACAGCAAGTCCCCCCACAAGTGACCAAACAGTCAAACTGAGAGGGAAAACACATCCCATCTTTTCTTCACCAGGTTATCAGGCCTCCTCTCAGCACTGCTGGGCTGTCACCGTTCGGCTTCTACGCTGGCCAGCTCCTTTATTCCAGCAGAACATTCCACAGACCGCAGGTACCCAGAGGTACCCAGGCAGGCAGCTCAGAGCAAGGCAGCCATGCAAAACCGAGCACAGCAGCCATCCAGCACAGATCTGGGAAGAATCAGATGTTAGGAAAGGAGGAATCCTGCCCCCGCTGCTGCAGCCTGAAAGGGAACCCAGAGGAGCAGCAGGGAAATCAAAGAGAGCAGCAGATGGGCAGGTCCCACATGGGCAGGTCCCACACCGAGGTGCAAAAATCAACAAAACGAGCTTTGAACTGCTCCCCAACTCCTGAGGAGGAGCTGCTGCTCCCACTGCTGCCTGCAACTGCCTCTGACACTTCCATCACCATTTTTCTTTGGAGCAAGTCAACCATTTCTTTTGACCTTTTCAGATCATAAGAAGATGTCTCCAGACAATGAGGCTACATGCAGCTCTGCAACACCCAGCTTTAATTAGAGAGTGACTTCTCAGATGTGAAATTCCCAGGAGATTACAAGATTTGGGCTTGTTTTCCTCACATTAGGAGCCTCTTCATCCAAGCTTAATTTTTTATGAAGTTCTTTGTAAGAGCCTTCTCTGTGCATCAATTACTGGGGGACACGGGAAGGAGAATTTTCTAGGATCTCGTGATCAGGATTGAGCTGTTTTGGATCCAAAGCCATAATCTGTTCTCAGACCACGTTCCTGTATTAAATTCTACACAATTTTATGCAGAAGAAGATGAGTCAGCAGTGAGATGTGACTGAAGCCAAAGGGCAGCTTCAGGGACAGGGAATTATTTGCAGAGCAGACCAGAGCTAGAAAAGCAAAGTTTAGGAGCTCCTCAGGTTGGCCAGTTCTGGATATCCAAACAACTTCCAAGCAGGAAAACACAAAGGAGCTGAAATAAGACATTGCTCTTACTTGGTTTTATTTAAAGTCACCAAGTACAACTGATCTCTGCCCTGAAATCCAGGTGTTTGAAGGCTGGATACACCTGGAATCATCACCTTTCCTGTGAACTACAATCTACCCTCAAGAGTGACAGGCTGAGAAAGTTCAGCCTGGAGAAGAGAAGGTTGAGTGGAGACCTCACAGCAGCATTCCAGCACCTGAGGGGGCTGCAGGGATGCTGGAAAGGGGCTCTTCGTCAGGAATTGTAGTGACAGGACAACGGGGAATGGCTTGAAGAGGGGAAATTTAGGTCAGATGTCAGGAAGGAATTCCTCCCTGTGAGGGTGGGGAGGCCCTGGCACAGCTGTCCATGGAAGCTGTGGCTGCCCCTGGATCCCTGGCAGTGCCCAAGGCCAGGCTGGACGGGGCTTGGAGCACCCTGGGATAGTGGAAGGTGTCCCTGCCCATGGCAGGGGTGGCACTGGATAAGCTTTGAGGTCCTTCCAACTCAAACCATTCCGAGATTCCCTGATTGTTCCTTATCCTTGGGAGGAGTTTTCCAGGATCTGGACAGTTTTAAAGACCATCAGGATCCACGGGGTCACTTCTCCCACGCAGAACTAAACAGTGAGAAGGTTTTGTCCAGCAACTTGAAAAACTGGGAATCTTCCACACTCATGAGCTCCAGGTCAGATTCCACCTTGGAAAGGTAATTTCCCCTCATTTCCAGTAATGTTTTACATGTGCCTCATACCAGGATGATTTACCTGAGTGGTTTGGGATAAGCATCTCTGGGGACCATCTCTTCTCTGAAGCTCTCAAGGCATATCAAAGTGCTGCTGGTGACAACCCGCTGCCAGCCCCAAGGATCCCCAGGGACTGGGGCAGCAGGGCATTGTCACCAGGATCCCTTGCTCCAGAAATCTCCTTTGGGAATCACGAGGGTCAATGCTGCTCACACTGACTCGGGTGAAGGCATGAAGCCCTTCCAGTCACAACGACATCGGCACGACACGACCCGGGACAAATCCTAAATCCAACTACAGAGCTGCTGCAGAGCCACCAGAACCACGGGTTTGGGGTGACCTCCCACGACTCACACAGCTCAGCAAGTCTGTTCAGATAGAAAGTGGGGTTTATACCAGTGCAGGAAAGCAGAGGTGTAAATGGTGGTGGCTGTTCCCCAGACAGGCCCTTCCTGAGCCACTCACCCAGCGCTTTGCACAGCTCCGGGTGTTTGATCCCGATGGTTTTCAACCTCTGCAGCAGCTCTGCTGAGGTCATCTGCCGCACCAGGTACAGCCCCACCGAGTAGCTCTGGGGAGAGAGAGAAGGGAGAGGATGAGCAGGCTGCTCTGCAGGGCTGCCTGGGCAGCTCTGGGGACTCCCTGGGCTCTCACCTTGCCGTAGTTGCCCCAGGTGACCGTGATGCGGTTGGTGGCTGCTGACAGGTACATGAGGTGGGTGAGGTTGATGGGCCGGCAGGGCCTCTTGGGTTCCACCCCGGGTTTGTTCGATGGGTAGTAGCCCTAAAGCAGCAAGGTTAAATACAGGGATTTATTTTTTACTCGAGGTACATCTGTTGATCAGCTCCACTGAATTCCACTCAGCCCCAGGTCTCAAGGACGGGGGGAGAAGGAGCTGAATACAGCTGGAGCTCAAAGTAAACAGGATCGAGTCTTTATACAGAACAGTTCATTAACAACATGGCTAATCCATCAGAAAATTAGCTTTAAACTCAGCAGTGCCCTTCTATACCCTGGCATTCATCAGGAAAGCAATTTCCTTCCAAGTTCCCCAAATTTTCCTCCCAAATCCCCCAAATTTTCCTCCCAAACCCCCTAGTCCTTACCGGCACGGAGCAGTAGCTGTGGTTCACCTTCACGGCGATGTTGGGAGGGTACTGATCCTCCTGAGGGGAACTGGTGTCTGTGTAGCAGATTCTGGGGGGAAACAACACATCCCGTAATATCCCCACACTCTGCACATCCCCAGCTCCCCCAGGCCCCATCCCAATCCCAATCCCAATCCCAATCCCAATCCATGCTCCCTCAGCAAAGCCCATCCAGGTGTGACTCTGCTGTTTCTGCTCGAGGTTCAAAAGGAGAGTTTAAGATGCTTCTGTGAGGCCAAGGAACAAACAGCTCACTGGAAATTATCTCTGGAGCCACGAAATCCACGGCGAAACTTGCTGGGTTTTGCTGGAACATTCCCTCCTCCATTCCTTCAGTGAACCCAGCCAACCCAGCCCAGACCTACCTTAGCACCACCTGAACCGATTTCACACCGGGTTGCAACTCCCTGGTAAATTAAAGAACAGAAACTTCAAATTAATTACGTAAAAAAAAACCAAACCCTATCCCAAAAAAAAATCACCCAAACCAGCTGCCAGACTCAAGGACTTTAGTTGTTCTTAATTTTTTTGACAGACCTTTAAAAAATTACCTCACAGAACTTTATTTAAATTGTACAATTCCCCCTGCAAATATCAGTGGTCCTGTAATTATTATTTTTTTTCCTGATGCACCAACCCACACAGCTTTTCTCTGGGTTTTTAAAACTGTTCAGGTGCCTTCTGGTGATTCGTGAGGAATTTATAAAAACTGGGTTTTAAGGTCAGGTTTACCTGACAGTGTTCAAGACTCTCTGTGTTTAATTATTCAGCTAAAGCTGTTCATGCAAACCAAGGGACCGAGTATTAAGGCACCACTGTGAATACTGCAACCTTCAGCAGGGCTATTCCTGACAGGATTCTAACCGGAATCAGGAAAGAAATGGAAGACAGAACAAGGGTGTTTTACTAGGAGGCAAAATAACCAAGATATTCTTTCTCCAGCTCTTTATTTTATCATAAAGAGAAACACTTAAAGGTTTTATGTTGAATTTTTGGAGGAATTCTTCTGCACGAAGGGAGCAGGTCAGCCAAGAGGAAACCTCCCTGCCTGCACTGCCACCTCTGAGGAGAGCCTTTGTTCGACTCAAAAGTTGCATCTGACAGAGGTCAGGGTAAATCCTAATCCAAGATGTTTCCTTAGGCAGTTCCTACAGCACCCTCCCCACCACGGAAGTTTCCTTTCAGATGCAAACAGCCTCACACTCTGCCTTTTGAACCTGGGATGCAAAGGAAAGGCTGCAGACACTCACAGCACCAGCTCAGCAGAGAATTTAGGTCATTGATGATTTCATCCCACTTTTCCTGCCCAAATGCACCATTCCGGAGGGAGATTAGAGCAGCACAAGTGAAACTTAAGGACTTGGATGGGTGAATTTGTAGCTCCCACTCCCCCAAAGCTTTTTGCTTTACATGAGAAGCAGCCTGGTGTCCTCAAACAAATCCTGTTGCCTTGCAGAGAACAAAAAGCTTCCAGAAGGAGGGAACACGGAGGAACTACGGAATTATGCAGCTGTATTTTCTTGAACTGTTAATAGCCAGTGAGAAGTACCTGGAATTTCTGATCAGCTCCACTTGTCTCGGTGTTAATGCAAAAATGCACGGACTTTCCTGAAGCTTCTCATTATTCTGTGGAACTGAGGAGGGAAGAAAAGAGTGTCCATCAAACTGATAACACCAGCTCTGAGCACAAGGTGATTGTTATGCTCTGTTTATCTCCAAGTCTTGTTTCCTCCCACACCCCAGCGCCAGAATTCCAGTTTTCACCTGTTTTGGTAATTCTGCTTTGATTAGAGCTGAGCTCATTTACTGCTCGCTGTTGGGTACAACCAGCACAGGCTTCGGGGTTTGATTTTTCTCTTTTTTTATTATTTTCCTCCCCCCCAATAATTCAAGAGCCATCAATTCACCCCATCAGTGGTGTCACAGTGTGGCCACATCCTCAAGAAGCCCAAGAGGAGACCTGAGCCTGACACAAAAGCATGAAACCACCAGACTGAGCAGGCGGGTTCTGGAAAAGAAAGAAAACAACCCCGGCAACAAAAAAGATTAGCTCAGATAATAAAAAAGCAGCACAAAAAGCAGCTGGAAGAGACAAAACACGACTTCCAACCCCCTGACCTTGAGGGTGGGACAGCAGCTCACCCTCAGAGAGGCTTAACTGGAACCCAGCATTAACTGTGGCCTTTTGCACACTGATCATTTTAACACCAAGTGCATTTCATATGGTGAAAATGAAGCTTGAGACGTGGGAAACTTTTGTTACAACTTCTGCTCGGTGCCTTTGCTTGAATTCATGTTTTATTTTCAGTTTTGTGTCTCCAAGCAAAGTTCAGGCCCTGAGATGGTGAAAGTCACGGGAGGAACACAAAGAGGAAGTGTTAAAACAGCTTTTTAAAATTATTCAGCAAGAATTGGGTGTTTTGCTTTGCATCACTTCCATTGCAAGGTTATTCAAAGCCAACAGAATTTCAGAAGGAGGAAAGTCCACTTTTGTATGAAAAAGAGGAGCTAAAGGAAGGATAAAACCTCAGCAGCTCTTGGAAGACCTGGTGACAACTTGAGTCACTCCAGGTGCTTCCCTCTGGTCCCTTTTCTGCTTTAAAAATGCAAATGGAGCTTGCAAAAATAAATTTAAAAAGTAATAATTAAGATATCTTTATGGAACTTTTGTTTAAGTCCCGTTTCCATCCAAATATCTCCTGACCAAAACAACCAGCATAAAATAAAGCATTTTATGAGGTATTTTTAGAAAATGATGACTGACAAAACCAGTACTAAAGAGTGATTTTAATGTTTCTGATTAAGAACCTGCCCATAAACAGTGTCCTGCTGATTGTTCAGCCACACAAAGACAAAGCAAACCTGATTAGGAAAAGTGAGAGGCTGCTCATGGTTTATTTTGCATTTATATCAGCTCACTCTTCCTTCATAAAAAATATAAATTGCTGCTGGAAAAGAAGCCCAAAATCTGGGAAGTGCAACCTCAGGGTACCTGATCAGGTGTTCAGCTATCACTGAGCAGCCAGGGAAAACAGGTAATAAACTCCATCCTTAAATTCCCTCCAATTGGGTGTGCACTGCCCAAATCTGGGGTTTCAGCTGGCCCACAAAGGACCCAATTTATCTGTTTTCAGCTGGAGCACCTTTAGCTGAAGCGGGAATAACAGTCATTTGAGAATTCCCCAGGGACTCTGCTTCCCTGCAGCCCAAATGAGGCAGCGCCCACCTCACCTTTGATCCCAAGGCAATCATCTCCAAGAGGCAGGAGAGCCTTTTCATTAAGGAATGTGCTTCCAATTGAAGCCTGGAACACATAAATTAAACCTCCCCTACTCCCAGCCATGGCCACATGCTTAAAATATCCCTTTTGTAGCCCAGGGAAAGGGGTTTCTAACTGGATGTGGGATTTTGAATCAGGCAGTGGCACATTTTGAGCTTGCTAGGAGCTCAGGCTTGGTCTGGACACAGGATGGGAAATCCAGGCAACAAAACATGAAGTGGAGCAGCTCCCATCAGGAAAAACTGTTTGTTTTCCTCAGAGTGCTTTGTTTTATCCTAGAATCACAGAATATCCTGAGCTGGAAGGGACCCCAAGGATCAGAGTCCAGCTCCTGGCCCTGCACAGACGCCCCAACAATCCCACCCCATCCCAGAGCGCTGTCCAAAGGCTCCTGGAGCTCTGGCAGGGTTTGGAATGTGCCCGTTCCCTGGGGAGCCTGGGCAGTGCCCCACCAGCCTCTGGGGAAGAGCCTTTCCCTGATATCCAACCTCAACCTCTCCTGACACAGCTCCAGCCCTTCCCTGGGCCCTGTCCCTGCTCCCAGAGCCCCAAACTCACAACCCCAAACGTGGGCGTTACTCCAGCTCCCAGCTGCTCCAGGTCGCAAAGGGGAGCAGCTGAGGCACACAGGCCTGAGATAACCCCAATTTTGGGGAGCCACAAAGGCTTCTTCATTCCCATCAGTGTCCCAGAAGGAATTAAGAGTTGCAGGACGCCAGGCTGGGGAAATAAAAGAAGTGTCTGGAAGAGCCGTTGGGTTCTGGGGGCTGGCTGGGACCATGAGACCTGAACATCTGCTGGTGCCCAGCTCCTCCCGGCTCCACAGAAACCACTCTCACCAGAAGGGAAAATCAGCCAGGAACGCTCCAGGGACCAGGCTGGCCCAGGGGAGGTGTCACCTACCGGGGGAGAGGCTGCATTTAATGAGCCCTCGGTTCTGAGCTGATGCAGGGGAGGTTTAATGTCAACTTTGACCAAAACCTGGTAATCACAGGGAGGGTATCCAGGCTCTCCTGTCTCTGGATGCTTCCACCTCTTGGAAATGCATTTTCCTTCAAAATCCCATATTGGAACTGCTGACTAACACACATCTAACACTGAACAAACCCATTCCCCAAACAATTATAATGTTTTAGCTTGACTCTGTCACCACTCAGCTGTTTTGTCACAGCATTAACGCCTTCAAACGAAGAAGGAATTATATAAAATCTGACTAATTAGTCCTTTTTCTTTTTGTTTCTGCACAATCAAATCTTCATCTAGTTTCTTCCTCCAAGCCACCACAAATATTTTTCCAGCAAAGCCAGACCAGCTCAAGTTGTAGAATCATTTCGTGGAGAATTCTGACATCACCACGTGAATTTATGAGACACTCAGCAGAACACAACTTCTCCTCTGGACACACTGAATTTGCCACCAGAACATTCTATTTAACAGCAGTTAACAATACTCTTTGTTTCTCCACGCTAAAGTAATGAAAAATCACTCTCCACACCCCAGGGAAAAAGCTCTTCTTCCAGTTTTACTGGTTACCCCTCAAAATACACAGCACCACGCACAAATAACTGTGACAAGCACAAAAAAAATAGTCAAAAATACAGTTTGCCACCCTCTTGCACCCATAGGATGCTTCAGGTCAGGGATTTTTACTGCTGAAAACCAGCATTAGTGTAGAATATGGCACCATATTCCATAGCAGCCAAACGAGGTGGGATTCCAAGTTACATCCCAAAGTGACCACATTCCAGGTCTGAGGAAAGAGAGAAAATCACAGGAGCACAGGATGGTTTGGGGTGGGAGGGACCCAAAGGATCATCCCATTCCATCCCACAGGCAGGGACACCTTCCACTGTCCCAGGCTGCTCCAAGCCCCGGCCAGCCTGGCCTTGGGCACTGCCAGGGATCCAGGGGCAGCCACAGCTGCTCTGGGCACCCCGTGCCAGGGCCTCCCCACCCTCACAGGGAAGAATTCCTTCCCAGTATCCCATCTAAATCTCTCCTCTTTTAGTTTAAAACCATCCCCCTTTCCCATCACTCTCTCTCCGTGTAAAAAGCCGCTCTCCCTCTTTTATCAGCCGCCTTTAAGCGCTGGCAAGCCCAGAGATAAATATCCTTCTGTAAACTCTGAGCGTGAGGGGAGAGACAGGGGTCTCACCACCACATCCATCAGCCTCTCCTGCCACGTGATTTAGAGACCCTTGAAAACGCAGGTTTTTCACCAGCACCACACTCCCAACTCACCTAATTCTGTCGGCTTCAACAGCTCGTCCAGGGTGGTATAAAAGGGCAGCTTCACCAGGCGAACCTCGGGCTTGGCCACTTTGGGGGGCAACCTGCCCAGTCCGTTCAGGTATTTGCCATAGAGGGCAGGATAGTCAATGTTGGTGGTGGGCAGAGTCCGAGCCACGGCGCTGCCGCGGTCGTAGGACGAGTGCAGGGGCAGGGCCTCCGCCCGGTGCTGCGGCGGCGGCTGCGCCACGTCCGAGCCCTTCTTGTTGTAGCGGGTCTCGTAGAGCTCCTTGATCTTCTTGAACACCTCGGGGCTGCAGTCAAACTGGACCAGCTGCAAAGCTCGGGTCACTAGTTCGTGTTTTAGTCCGCTTTTACTCCTGCCAACAAAACCCAGCAACATCTGAAGATCTGAGACTCGGAAACTCATCACCATGTTCTAGGGGATAAAAAATTAAAAGATGTTCTCATAGTTATAAAAGGCAAAGGATCAGTTCTCACTTTATAACTAGAAGGCAAGATATTAAAAATTACCCCTCAAAGAAAGACCCCAAACCTGTTCAGACCCGCTGCCGTCACCTGATTTGGTTCCCATTTCTTGTCTGAGCAACACAAACACAGAGATCACCCACTGAAATATCACCAGAACAGGCATCAAATGACTCAAAAATCACTTTGATAGATTGAAGCATCCTCAAAACAGCTCAGCAGGAAGCAGAAATGACCTCAAAGGAGATCTAAACCAAGAGGCCTCACTTGTGAAAGAGCACATGGACTCCTTCACCAGCCTGAGCCACCCAAACCTCCCAGGGAAACACAGAAAACTTCATCCCAATGGTGTCAGTGCAAGGCAGAGGAAGAAAATCAGTATGAGCTGGGTGAGACTGAGGTGACCTGGGGCCACCAGTTCTGTATTTCAGTGCACCTGAGTGGGAAAACCCCTCCGGAATCCTCCCTACAGCCACAGGATCTTTAAAAAATCCCATATTTTACAGTATGGAAGAATACGCAGATTATTAAGAAGAACAACGTGTTCCCAGGAGAACAATGCCAAGCACTTCCCTGTGATCCCAGCCAGGAGCTGCCTTGGTGTCACACTGGAATTATCAATCTCAATGCTTGGTAAGCAGCAAAACCCATCTCAGTCTTCCAAAATTCCCTCTCTGTGGCAATTCAGGCCTGTGACTGTCAGCACATTCAAAGGCCACAAGGCCTTCCCATCAGAAACCAGGAATCCTTCCTGTTAAACCCACAGCTCCAGCCTAGCCAGGCTGGCATTTCAGTTCCCTAAACACCACACAGCCTTAAAATTGCTAAAAAACAGCTTATAAAGTACATGGGTTTGAAAATTCAAGCTGCCCTGGAAATAAACTTGATAGATATCCACGCATATCCACTCCAGATCCTTCCTGGTCTGTGGGGAATGTGGGAATTCAAGAAGAAACCCGGCTGAAAAAACCCAGCAGCAAAGATCCAGCAGGTCTCTCTTCCCCAACCTCGACCCCATTCTTGAATTAAATACTGGTTAAAAAGAAAGCACCAAAGACAGGTTTCTGTGGGATATAACAATCTTATCATCTCCTGGAATAAGCCAGCTGCATGTTATTATTTTTTTTAATTAAGAAAGCTACAATTGTTTCCAGAAACATTTCACAGCCACTTTTGGACGTGTGGGAATTCGATGAGAGAGAAAATGCCATTTGATTTTCTCCTTTTCCCTTACATATGTCATTTAATCTGAAAACCCAAAAGCTGTTATGTCACTGTCTGTAGTTAGAACTTCTGGGAGTCGTGATGTGTCCCAAAATATCTCTGACGAGGAGAAAAAAAGACTGATGACTAAAGAGGAGAGAAAAGATGTTTAATTGCCAGAAAGTCAGGATTTCAGAGCTCTGGATTCATGGTGCTGCTCCACCACCTGTGAAGTCCTGGATAAATCTACTTTGTGCCTCAGTTTTCTTCAATTAAGAAAGAGAATCAGGATCATTAAGGTTGGAAAAGACCTCCAAGATCATCAGGTCTGATCAAGTCCCACCAGGATCATTAAACTGTGTTAGGAAATGGAGAGAGCGTTGTTCTCCCCGAGGGATTTGAGGATAAAAGGTGTATCTGGAAAGATAAATTCATCAAGACACAGCAGCAGGAGGCGCCAGGGCATCCCAGGCGCACAGGAGATAGGAATTCCTCCCGCAGGACTTGCTCCTAGAGCACTTCACCCAGGACTCCTGGGGTGGAAAGCGGAGTTGGAGCCAAGAGTTTCCATTTTGAAGGAATGAAGGCCCAGCAGGATGACGAGACTCGAGCAGCAACACAACAACAAACCCCAGACAAAGCAAACGTGCCACCAAGGGCTCGACCCTTGCGAGCAGGGAGAGCACATGGACTGCTGAGATTCCCGACACTCCTGGGTGTTCCTCCCCCGAGGAAGCCTCGTGCGGGACGGCTCAGATCCCACCAAAAACCTCTGGGGCGACCTGGGAAGCGCATCCCCCCCTCTGGAATCCCGGGAGCAGGCGGAGGGCAGAGCCCCCCAAACAAGCCTCCCCCGATGGGATTCCTGAGGCCATCCAGCCACATCCCCGCTGAGGAGCTGATCCTGCAGGCGGGGAGCGCTTCCCAGGGAGCGCTTCCTTGGGAACACTTCCCAGGGAACGCTCCCCGGCCGCTGCCGTTGCTCCTTAACCGCCCTCAGCACCGGCTGCCCCGGGGGGGCACCGGCCGGTCCCCGGCACTGCCCCGGCTCCCACAGAGGCGCCACAGAACCGGGATCCCGAGGGAAACGGGAAAACCTCCCGGTCCCGTCCCCCGGGCCTGAAGCGAGGCACAAACCGCCTTGGAAACACAACTCCAAGCATGGATTTGCTTCACCCCATCCCAGAGAGGCCTCGGGGGCCGCCCCAGCCCCGGGCACTGCCCGTCCCACCGACCCCCGCCCCCGGACAGCTCCGCACCGAGCCGCC
>VZTD01000295.1:121456-132618 GCA_013397725.1 Rhagologus leucostigma | reverse complement strand
AAGGGATTGGGGGTGAGAGGGGCTCTGAGGAATTGGAATGGGGAGGGGCTGTGGGGCAGGAAAGAGGTGTGGGGCCTGTGGGGGATTGGATGGGGGGACTGTGGGGCAGGGAGGGTCAGTGGAGGACTGGGATAGGAGGGGAAGTGGGCCAGGAAAGGGATGAGGAAGACTGGGTGGACAGTGGGTGTGTGGGGCCTGTGGAGCAGGGAGAGGCTGTGGCTCCCTTCCCTTCTCTGTCCCCCGGCTTTTGGGGTGTGGTGAGACCGGGGGGCATCCCCGGGACTAGCCCGTGGCTCATCCACAGCTGCCCCACGGCCCGCCCGGCCTGGGGCTCTGCATCCCCCGGGGAGTCGGGATCCCTGTGCTGGGTGTTGGTGTGAGCCCCCCTTTTTCCCGGTGCCACAGGTGCTGATCCCCGGCTGCTCCCCCCTCCCACATCCAGCGCTGGCAGCACCGGGGCGGTTCCCGCTCCAGAGGGCCCCGCAGCCATGTCCACCTTCCGCCAGGAGAGCGTGGAGGACTTCTATGAGATGGGGGAAGAGCTGGGCAGGTGAGGGACATCCCGCTGCGTTCTGGGGGGGGGCTTCCATCGCTGCACCCCCTGCCCCAGCACTGACTGGGCCGGGACCTTCACTGGATCCAGCTGCTGGATCCCTCGTGGTGTCTCTGCAGGCAGCAGGGTGGGCGCTGTGCAGTCAGGCACCTCTGGCAGGTAGAGATTAAAATAAAGAGTTAATTAACGTTGCTCCCGGTGGAGGTCCCGTCCGGCTCCGTCCGTCCGGGGCTGGCGGCTTCCGGCCCTCCTCGGTGGCTGCGCCTGGCCCTGCGCCTGTGGGAGGGATCCAGGGTGACTCAGTGCCTGCAGATGGGATTTAATCAGCCGGGATGCAGAGGCGGCAGTGGGGGAGCTGCCTTGGGATCCTCCAGCGCTGCCTCGGCCGCGCCAGCCCCACGCCGTGGCTCCTCCTCAGGCACACTTGGGCTGCAAAAGCATTTTGGGTCACTTAAGGGGGTTTTTTTCAAAGCAGAGGAACTTCCAGGGGTTGCTGCAGGTTCTCTTGCCCCTCTGTGGCTGTGGTTCTTTGTGAGCCATGGGGAGGGATGAGGTGCCCATGGATGGATCCCACTCTGCCCTGGGGGGCTGTGCGTGTCCCTGGCCATGATCCAGGGATGTATAAAAGTATAACGGAGTCTCAGGTCCAGGTGCAGTTACTCTGACTTCAGGCATTTCCCCTCCACCTGCCTTCTCCATCAGAGCTTTATGGTCCCCCGGGACCACTGGGCTCTGGGATTTGCTCCTGGGGGCTCCTGGCTGGAAGAGGGGGCTGATGGGCATCCCCCACCCTGGGTGGTCACAGCAGCACCTGAACAGCCCAGGGAGAGTTGGCAGCTGCCACATTCCTGGGAGGAATTTCCTTCCTCCATCCCGGGTGGTGCCAGGGTGTGTAAAGCCCGGGAGCAGGCAGGAGTCACCAGATCCCAGTTCTTGGCATTCCTGGGGGGAAGCGCTGCATCCCCCAGTCCCCCATCCTCGTGCTGCTTCCAGCGTGCGGGGCAGGACGTCCTCTCCTCCCCTCACCTCCTCCCCACACCCCGCAGCGGCCAGTTCGCCATCGTCCGGAAGTGCCGCGAGAGGAAAACGGGCCTGGAATACGCGGCCAAGTTCATCAAGAAGCGGCGGCTGTCGTCCAGCCGCAGGGGCGTGAGCCGCGAGGAGATCGAGCGCGAGGTGGACATCCTGCGCGAGATCCAGCACCCCAACATCATCACCCTGCACGACATCTTCGAGAACAAGACGGACGTGGTGCTCATCCTGGAGCTGGTGTCCGGAGGGGAGCTCTTCGATTTCCTGGCGGAGAAGGAATCCCTGACGGAGGAGGAGGCCACGCAGTTCCTCAAGCAGATCCTGGACGGGGTGCACTACCTGCACTCCAAGCGCATCGCCCACTTCGACTTGAAGGTGAGCTCTGGGAGCTGCAGACACCCCGTGTTCAGCACTGGGAGCAGGGATAAACTCCAGGTGAGCTCTGGGAATCAGCGCTGGGGGGTGGGGATGAGTGCACTCCTGCAGTGCAGTGGGGCTGGTGCTTGGGATCTCTCCCAGCTTGAGGCACTCATCCTCTCCTCTGGAATGAGGAGCCCAGGGCAGCTCCCTCGGGTTGGTGTGTAGGGACAGACCCGGCTCCTCTCCCCCCACAGCCTGAGAACATCATGCTGCTGGACAAGAACGTGCCAAACCCTCGCATCAAACTCATCGACTTCGGGATCGCCCACAAGATCGAGGCGGGGAATGAGTTCAAGAATATCTTTGGGACCCCGGAGTTTGTGGGTGAGCGTTCCTGGGGGCTCCTCAGGATGCTGAAAGCTTTGGATTAACCCTGGAGGGACGCCCAGCACCCTGGTGCTGCTGCCAGGATGCGTCCATGGGGTCAGGCTTCCTCCCCCCACAATAAACCCATTTTCTCCCCTTTCCTTCTAAAGCCCCGGAAATCGTCAACTACGAACCCCTGGGGCTGGAGGCCGACATGTGGTGAGTGATTCCCCTCCCGAGCCCCTTCCCGTGGCTCCAGCAGCCAATCCCCTCGTGCTCGTGGATCTCCCCTCATGCCAAAAGCTCTGTGTGACTTCAGCCTCCTCTTCCTCTCTCTTCAGGAGCATCGGGGTCATCACCTACATCCTGTGAGTATAAGGCGGGTCTGGGGGGGACGGGGCTGCAGGATGAGCCCCCCACCTCGGGCTGGAGCCTTTTTGGGGGGTCCCAACTCTCTCTCTCCTCAGGCTGAGCGGAGCCTCCCCGTTCCTGGGGGAGACAAAGCAGGAGACACTGACCAACATCTCTGCTGTCAACTACGACTTCGACGAGGAGTATTTCAGCAACACCAGCGAGCTGGCCAAGGACTTCATCCGCCGCCTGCTCGTCAAGGACCCCAAGTGAGGGACAGGGAGCAGAGCTGAGGGTTCCTCTGGGAGAGGGGACAGTCCCCCCTGCCCGACCTGCTGTGTACAGGCAGCTCCCTCTGTCCTGCCTGCACCAGGGCGGGGTGAATTCTGGGATCCCCCTGAGGGTGCAGCAGCTCCACTGGGGTTTGGGAGGGTTTGAGGGCTGAGCTGGGCCCCCAAGGCTCAGGGTTTGGGAAGGAGCAGTGGGGCTGGGAGGTTCCCAAGGCATCCTTTGCCTGTGTTTCTCTTGGGAGGCAGTTTGAGGAGCTGGGGGCTGGATGCAGCCCTGCCTGGGGGGGCCCTGAGTGCAGCGAGCTTGTCCAGGCTCAGCCTGACCCCAAAGGTGATCCCAGGATCCAAGCTGCTTTTCCAGGGCTTTAACAGGGAAAAAGGAGCAAAGCCTCTGCCCTGATCCCAGCCTTGCTCTGTTTGCAGGAAGCGAATGACCATCGCCCAGAGCCTGGAGCACCCTTGGATTAAGGTGAGAAGTTAAAAGGATTGGCACTTTTTGGGTGTTTGACCCCCCTGAGGCTGGGGCTCTGGTGCTCCCCCGCCCCATCGGGGGCTGGTTTGGTGTCACTGCGGGGGTCCGTGGGTGGGTGCTGGAGCCACAGCTGTCCCTGCCACAGGTGATCAAGAGGAGGAACGTCCGCAACGAGGACAGCTGCAAGAAGCCCGAGCGGCGCCGGCTGAAGACCACGCGCCTGAAGGAGTACACCATCAAATCCCACTCCAGCATGCCCCCCAACAACACCTACATCAACTTCGAGCGCTTCTCCAAGGTCATGGAGGAGGTGGCCGCGGCTGAGGAGAGCCTCCGAGAGCTGGAGAGGAACAAGAAGTCCTTCCAGGAGGACATCGAGGCGCTGCTGTCCATCTACGAGGAGAAGGAGTCGTGGTACAAAGAGGAGAACGAGAGCATCAGCCAGGACCTGCGGCAGATCCGGCAGGAGCTGCAGAAGACGGAGGCGCTGAAGAAGCAGGCGCAGGAGGAGACCAAGAGCGTGGTGCAGGCGGCCAACGGGCTCAAGCGGCGCTACCGCAAGCTGGAGAACCACTACGAGGCCCTGGCCAAGCAGGTGGCCTCGGAGATGAAGTTTGTGCAGGAGCTGGTGTGGTCCATCGAGCGGGAGAAGCTGCAGAGCAGCGAGGGCGACGGCAGCATCCGCTAACCCGGCCGGCCCCGGGGGCTCCGGCGCTCCCCGGCCCGCCAGCCCCCGGGCAGCGTCCCCCGGCCCTGCCGGCGTGCGGGGGGGGCTCGTGCCTCCCCGGAGCCCCCACCTCGGGGCGCTGGGGCTGTGCCGCCCCGGGGTTTGGCTTCCTGCGTGCAGCTCCTGCCTGGCTCGTGTCCCCGCGCTCCCGTCGCCGCCGCCGCGCTCGGGGACGTTTGTCCCCACCCCACCCGGGTCCCCGAGCTGCCCCAGCGCCCCGTGGCGGGGTTGGTGGGCAGATCCTCCCCTCTACACTACAGCAGCAGCCGCGTGTGGGCTGGGACCAAGGACTGATCCCTGCGTGGCCTCGCACTCCGCAGTGCCCCCCATTCCCCCCGGGGCTCTGCACCCCTTGTCCCCCCGTCTCAGCCCTCGTTCCCCCTTCTCCCAGAATAAAGGTTTCTGTGAAGCGGGGCGGCTGCCTCAGCTCCTGCCACGGGGGGACAGGGGTTGGGAGGGGGATAAGGATGTGCCATGTGGTGACAGCTCTCCCACTGTGCTCCCAGCCCAGAGGGATTTCCTTAATTTGGGAGGGAAAAGGCTTTTTTTTCCTTATGAGCCCCAGTGCTGGCAGGCGAGCTCGCTGTGGGCCTGGAGGGAGGTCGAGGGATGGTTTGTGGGGTGTTCCCGGGTTGGGGGAGCCCCAGCCCCTCTTGCCTGAGCTCCCTCACTCCTGAGGACAGGGGGAGCCAGGTCCCCAAGCGCCACATTCCGGAGAACACCAGAGCCTGGGATCAGGTTTCCCCTGGAAGCACCGAGGGCTTTCCGACTGCCTGGGGCCCCGTGGAGCCAAGATCCAGCTGAATTTGATCTGGGGAATCACCGGCCAAATCCCAGGGATGGCAGGCGTCCCCCCGGCTGGCCGCGGTGGGTTCACCCCCGGCTCAGCTCCGGGCCCAGGGGATTTGCTCCATTTAGGATTTATTTGCCGCTCCGCTGCGTCCCCTGCGGCTCCCTGGGGATGAGGGGCGCGGAGGGGCCATGCCCCATGTCCCTGTCCCTGCTGACGTCCCAGCAGGTGTAGGTTTCATCCCCATCCGTGGGACACGTGGACCTGCTGATAATTTAATCTGCCCTGGTGTTCCCTGCCAAGGCACTTGGCTCCCACGGGAGATGGCGTCACTGTCCCAGCGTCCGGCACAGCCACGGGCTCCGGCCATGGCGTGGGGACAGCTGGGGGCTTGGAGCCCTCATCCTGCCCCATCCAGGCACCGTGTCCTGGGGGGCTGGGCAGGCTTTGGGGTGCGAATTTGGATGGAGCCCCAGCTCTGTCGGCAGAGGCAGTGGGTGAAAGGATGTATGGAAATCCTATAGCCCCAGCTGTTCCCAAGCCAAAGTTCACATAGTGAGAAACCTTCCCGGATTCTCCTCGTGCCGAGGGTTTGGGTTTCACACTCCCAAAAGGCTCTTGGAAGTCACTGGTCATTCACCCTGGCCAAGGAGCTGCACTGCCCCGGAGCAGCGGGGGATCTCACCCACGTGGATGCACAAAATGACACCAAAATAGCTCTAAAAAAGCAGAATTTGGGGTGTGATTCATGATTTCATGAGTCTAGTAATCCTAAAGCCAGTAGGAACTCGTGTTCAGAATGAAGGGGATGTGCTGCCCTGGGGGATTCCGGTGCTGTGACGGTACCGGGATGTTCTGCTCCAGTCCCCTCTTTGCAGCTGGAGCTGCCTCCACCCCGTGACGTTTCATTCTCTGTGGACAGAGATACCAAAATGCCTTTTTTAGGCTTCAATTTCTGCTTCCCAGAGTTTGGCAGGAGGTGGGAGCGAGGGCTTTTCCCTTATAAGTCTTCACAAACCCCAAACGCTTCTGCACGGCTTAAGCCGACCCGTGAACGCACAGGGAACCCCCGTGGAAAGCACTGCTGCATCCCACTGGGATCTTTTCCTGCCAGGGAGCCGAGCCGTGGGAAATGCTGCGTGCAGGAATGTGGGTGACAGGTCACAGCGGGGTGTCCCTGGCCGTGGAATGGTGTCATCAGAGTGGGGTGGCTCTCCCCAGGCACGTTCGGTGCTGCACACCAGGAAATCTGTTTTTATAGGCTGGGGAAGCCAGGGGGTGCCAGCAGGATCCAGAGCCCTTTCTGGCCATGGGATCCCTGCTCAGGACCACTGGAAAATCATCGGTGTAAGACGAGGACGAGGAGATGGATCCGGCTCCCCTCTGGCTGCAGCACCAGGCTGGAAGCCCCCCCTCGGTGGGTTTTTGGGTGACTCCTCACTAATCTGTGGCAGCTGCTTTCCCAGAGCACTGTTTCTAATTCAGGCCCCAAAATCTTGGGAAGGGATCCCCCAGCCAAGTTATTTCAGTGCCTGCGAGCTCCCAGTGCTCATCCCACAGGTTCTGTATGGACAGGCACCTCACGTATTCAGGGATGTCACTCCCCTGGCACTGCCCTCTCTCAAGCTGAAATTTGGATGGTTTTAGTATTAACGCCTGAAATGCTTCCTAGGGAAGCGCAGTTTTCATTTCTCATTCCCTGAGAAATCTCCCCAATTCACACCTCATGGATTTAAATTCAAACTGAGCCATTCCCACCTGGCTGGGGCCTGTGTGAGCACCCAAACCCAACCGGTGACACGTGGATGGAGGTTTGAAGCCACTCGTGGCTGGAATTTCAAACACCCAGGAAAAAGGGGCTGCTGTTGTGTTTTGGGGTGAGCTCCACACCCATTTTTATTGCAATAAAGCTGATGGATAAATTAAATCAGGACCTCAAAAGGAGACTGAAGTGGATTTTTACTGAACTGAAGAGATGACGTTACAAACAAGCCTTGCACGAACCCTTCCTGTCTGCAGGAGCTGTCTCGTTTTCCCAGCACAGCTCTACTTGCTCTGCTATAAAAATGCCATTTCCCACTTCTGTAAGCCAGTGGAATATAAAATAATTACCAAAAAAACCCCACCAAGGCGATCCTGTCCATCCGGTGGGAATAAGTTATCCTCAGTTTTCAATTATATACAGAAGGGACTTGCCAGAGGGCAGTGGGAGAGGAGTTCACACAAACAACCCCCGTTCCCACTTCCAAGTATTATTTACATCGCGCTGTACACGGATCTTCCGGATCTCCCCAGACCCTGGAAAGCAGGAAGGGAAAAAGGGTGAGACCCAAGCTGTTCCCAGCACAATCCCTCCTGTTCCAGCCCTCTGGATTTTAGTTACCTATGAGCAATTTAGGAGCTTGTTGTGAATATCCTCAAAGACTTGGTTGTAGAGTTCATCCCTCGACTTCAGGCCGTCTAAATAAACTGGGAGAAGAAAGGGGGAGTCAGGCTGGGGTTTTCCATCAGAACAAGATTTTGGGAGATTAGTTTTAAAGTATTTCATATTTTATTGACCCAAATGACAACTGTTTTTTTTACTGGAAACACAGAACCATCCTGAAAACACAATGGCCTGTGAAATCCTTATTCCATTACAAATTCCTTCCTTATTCATTACAAATTAAAAAAAAATGTTTCAATCCCTTCTAAGTCCTTAAGAGTACAAAGCAAAGGGAATAAGTTCTTAGCTCTAAACTGTATTTATCCAAAGTAGGCCAGGATTACAACTTGGGAGTAAAAATAGCACCCTGCATCATCACAGTGGAAGTTTCCTCCAATTAAATCACCCAATTCCTTAAATTCCAACTCCAAGGCTGAAGGATTTGTGTTTGGGGAAGACTTACCCACATCCACACCACAGTCCTCCATCTCCTTCCTGTGTTTTAGGTACATGGGCCAGACGTGTCCATCGAAGAGGCCCGGGGGGTCGGGAACGGTGTAGTTCCGTGTACTGGGAATAACAGCGTGGAAAAGGGATGTCAGGAGTGCCTGAGGCTTAGGTTGGGTATTGGGAAAAAAAATTCCATGGAAAAGCTTGTAAAGGATTGGCACAGGCTGCCCAGGGCAGTGGTGGAGGGCTGATGGTTGGACTCGGTCTCAGAGGTTTTCTCCAACCCCAACAACTCTGTGATTCCAAGTTCACCACATCAAACTCTCTTCCTCCACTTCTATTCCCACTCCAATCCAATTCATGGCACCAACACATCCCAGGAACTGTGAACTCTCCATCCCTGGAAGTGTCCAAGGCCAGGCTGGAGCAACCTGGGATAGCTGAAGGTGTCCCTGCTCATGGCAGGGGGTGGAATGAGATGACCCTTCCAACCCCAACCATTCCATGATTCCATGACCAAGAGGGAAGGACTGGATGCACACCCAGGAATGCTCTCACCTCCTCCTCCTCTTGCACTCGTCGTACGGCACTGCCAGGTAGTAGCGGATGTCGAACAGCTCTATCAGAGGTCTGGGGAGGGACAAGGACAGAATGTGGATATCTCACTTTTAATGACAGGAAAAAGCATGAAGTCACCCCAGACACCACAAAAATCTCTCTGCCTCTATGGGATTTGTGTCTGTCGAAGACAACCCAAGGGTAAAGCGCTTCCCTCACGGGCTTGTTAACTACAAACGATGGAAAACCTCTTTTCTGAGGATCAGGGAGGCAAAACAGGGGCTTCTCCCACCCAAATACCTGCCACTGGTCCTGAGGGGGATCAGAGGGGATCCTGTGGAGGATCAGGCACTGGGCTGGGAACTCTGGCTCTTCCTAGATCATTCCAAACTCAGTTTGCAGCAAATCTGGGACAGGGCAACTGCTCGGCTCATGTTCATGGAAGTGTCCAAGGCCAGGTTGGACAGGGCTTGGAGCACCCTGGGATCATGGAAGGTGTCCCTGCTCATGGCAGGGGCCTGGAAGTGGATGGGCTTTAAGGTCCCTTCCAAACCATTCTGGGATTCCACGTTCTTCCCCAAAAATTCAGGGAGTTCCCTCTGCCACAGCTTTGCTCCTCTTACCAAGCTCAGTGTAGTCGGTGTTAAACAAGCACAGGAGAGAACTTTTCCTAAATTCCTGGAGAGATTCCAGGCAGTGAATGGATTTTGTCCTTGTTCTCACCAAGGTGGGGGGATGAGGGGAAGCTGCACCTCTCTGCCAGCTCAAATCCTGCCCTAAAACTCCCCTGGAGTTCAAGGCTGTGCCCTAAATAAGGACCTTACATTCACCTCACTTCTACCAGCATCCAGGGGTTAATTTTACATCTTACAGCAGAAAACCCTCCGGGGTGAGAATTCAGAACAAGGCAGGAAGGGGAAATTAGTAAAAAGGAGTTTTTAGCTCCGGCACGAGGGATTTAAGGATCTTCCCTGGCAAACCATGAAGAGTTCTCCAAACCTTACTTGTAATTATAAAGCAGGAAGCCTTCAATGACCAATATATGGATATCTTGGGAGGTTGGCTCTTTAGAGCCAGGTGTGACATTCACCCCGTGCGAACGGGCAAACTTCACTGGGTTCTCAATCCAGGCCCGCACTGTGCTCACCATTGCCTCCATATCCAAGGAGTCCAACACTAGTCAGGAGAAAGGGGGTGGGTGGGAAAAAGGGACACCATCAAACACCATCAAACACCACGGGCTCGAAAGCGTGAAACAGAATGCACTCGGTAAAGTTACAGTTACGGAAATTTACTGTTAAAGCTTTTAAAAACGAAAAAGAAATACTTAGGAAAAGAATATACATTACTGCATCCTATAGGGAACACTGCTCTTACCATCCCATTGTTTAAAGCCGTCTTCCCCGACTTCTATTTGATCTTGTGGCTGAAATATAGTGAGCAATAAAACATTGCTGCAACCTCAGCGGGATCAGTTCCCTACGATGCCATCAGCACCTGGCCACTACTGCGACACCAACCACCCCTGGGCCCTGACAGCCACAGCCCCACCTGGGGCTGCAGGAACATTGACATTCCCAGCTTTCCCCAACCCCAAGAACTCTGGAAAGTTCCCTTGGCTCACTCAAACCACTTCGGATAACGACCTTTATGTTTATCCCTCGATACGTTGTTAGTTGGTAAAATACTGCAGGGCGTTGTTTATAAATCAACATAGAAGAATTTAAAGTGCAAATATGGGTTAAATATTTACATTTCTCAAGAATAGGTATTTTAACTCCTCTAACAAAAATAAAGCTGGACATAGCAGCACTTCGGTCACTCAGTTACAGCTTTCATTGTGCTGGCATTCACACAAAATTACGGGTTTTACGGAAAATTAAACAGAATTCCTCCCCCAAGGGCTCCTATCTGAACAAATCTGTGTGGGACACACCGAGCACACAATGCAGGTGCTGGAGCACTTCATGTTTTGGGGATGACCCACAACTGCTCCAAATCCATTCCTGCATCTCTTGGACTTCCACTTGTGGTGGGATCCTGGGATCTCATCATTGCCATGAAATGGTGCAGGGTTTAGTAACATCCTGCACTCCCAGGCATTCATCTCTGCAATATTTTCATTGGGTTCTGATGCAGAGCTATCAAAGCTCCCCAATAAAACCCCCTTTCTGTATTTACACCAGCACAGAGGTGCTTAAATCCTGAAGTATCATTTAGCAGTCACATTCTTACTTTAGTAAAAGAAGGAGGAAAATCCCAACATGGAGAAAACCATTCATATAGAGTGCAGTAAATACTGACTGAAATCAGTACTAAATTTAAATCTGTTGTTAACACTCGAAGGTGGTTTTGCTGCGACCGCTCTGAGCTGGGTCGTGCCAAGCTCCTGTGGCATTTGTAAAGGTCAGGAACTCCCCACCTGTCCAGTCATTTAAAAATTAAACATATATTTAAAAACCCCCACAAAATCAGAAAGCCTGTGGCTCCTAAGCTGTCAAAACTGACTTGCCCTGAATGTACAATTAACACTGCAAGGAAGAGGGGATTCAACTCACCTTGAAGAAATCGTCCTGATGGACCACGCAGCAGTTGGGGAGCGCCTTGACGAGCCTGTTGGTCAAGGTGGTTTTACCACCATTGGTGACCCTGCACGGAGCGGGGCGAGACAGAGGTGGAAGAACCACATTAGAACCGGCTCTGGGAGCCACTGGGACCCGCGGCGGGGCAGACATCCTTGAAGGAGCCGAGCCCTGAGGGATCCGAACCCCGCCCGGCGGCGGGAGCC
>VZTD01000295.1:111166-121336 GCA_013397725.1 Rhagologus leucostigma | reverse complement strand
GCCCCTGAGGGGAACGCGGGGCCGCCACGGCCGCCCCCTCACAGCAGCCAGCCCCTGAGGGGAACGCGGGGCCGCCATTGCCGCCCCCTCACAGCAGCCAGCCCCTGAGGAGAACGCGGGGCCGCCACGGCCGCCCCCTCACAGCAGCCAGCCCCTGAGGGGAACGCGGGGCCGCCACGGCCGCCCCCTCACAGCCGCGGCGGACACGCTGCTCAAGATGGAGCCGCCGAGCTGCCCTCACTCCGCTCCCTCCGGGCGGCCCGGGCTTCCTCATAGCCCCATAAGCCGTTTAATGTAAAAGCCCTGAATAATCTTCCTCTCCCCTGGCTTATTCCTCATTTTTTTCATTCCAAAGCTGTACAAATCCCACAGTCGCATATTATTAATATATTATTATTATAATAACCCATATTCCCTTCACCGTTCCATTTCCCGAACCCTCCTGCGGCACTCTCACACCGTCCCAGCACAAACACACTCAGGTTCCTTAAATCCCACTTTTTAAAAAGAACATCAATGCCCTTTATACACTACCACCCCATTTTATTAGAACCGGGATTTTTTTCCCCTCTTCGTCTTTCAGAGAAACTTCTAAAATAATTTTTTTGGTCTATTTGGCCTCTAAATTTACTTGAGAGGGTGTTTTTGCCATCTCAGCATCCCTCCTGTTAACCCTATAAAAGGATATGTAAAACTATGAATAAAAGTATCTCTAAAAACACATAAAGGTGTGTGTAAGTATAAACTCGTATATATAAAGGTATATAAAAATATATAAAGTGTATCTAAAAAAATATATATAAGTCTGTATGAAAGGATGTGCTGCCCCGCAAAACTCTGTTGAAGCAGCATCCATCCTTTCCATCCTATAAAATATATATAAAAGGATATATAAAATAAAAGTACATCTGGAAGTATAAATTAAAATATATATTAAAGGATATGTAAAGGCGTATGTCACCCTGCAGAGCTCTCTGTATTTAAGCATCACGAATTAAGACTCAGCAAGTTGCATCACCTCTCAAATCCTGTATCCCGAACATTATTTTATAGCCAGATAAATAATCCCCAAGCCTCAGACCATCTTCCGCACAAAAATTAAACGGGAAAACCACGAAATATCCCAAATTTTAGCAGGGACTTACCCTCCGATGCCTACAATATATTTCATTCTGCCGAGTCGCCTCTTGAGCCGGAATGTGGCGAGGGGGAAGGAAAAAAGGAAACCACCCAATTCGGGAAGGGTGAGAGAACTTCCAGCGGAACAAAAACTCCGCTGCCCCTGCTCCCTCTCCCCTCGGACTCCGCTCTGCCTCCCTGACCCTTTCATTGAGGGAAAAGGCGCATTTTGGGGCGGATTTATAGGGCCGTGTCCCCGCCCCGGCGCTGCTGGAGGAGCCCTGTGACCATCATGAGCCGCGATGTCACGTTTTGGGCAGGTCCAGCCAACCCTCAATGTCACATTTTTTGGAGGGATTCAGCCAAGCCTCCGAGGGCACCTCCTGGGTGGGGGGGTTCAACCCCGCAGTGTCACATTTTGGGGTGTTTCAACCCCGCAGTGTCACATTTTGGGGTGTTTCAACCCCGCAGTGTCGCATTTTAGGGAGGTTTAACCCCCCAGTGTCACATTTCAGGGGGTTCAACACCACAGTGTCGCATTTTAGGGAGGTTTAACCCCCCAGTGTCACATTTTAGGGCGATTTCAACCCCGCTGTGTCGCATTATGGGGGGGTGTAAACCCCCCAATATCACATTTTAGGGGGGTTTAATCCCCCCAGTGTCACATTTTGGGGGGTTTCAGCCCACCCCCCGGTGTCGTATTTTGTGGGGTTCCAAACCTTCGATGTCACATTTTTTGGTGGGGGGTTCAACTCCCCAATGTCACATTTTAGGGGGGTTTAATCCCCCCAGTGTCACATTTTGGGGGGTTTCAGCCCACCCCCCGGTGTCGTATTTTGTGGGGTTCCAAACCTTCGAAGTCACATTTTGTGCAGTTCCAAACCTTCGATGTCACATTTTTGGGGGGGGGGGTTCAACTCCCCAATGTCACATTTTAGGGGGGTTTCAGCCCACCCTTCAATGTCCCATTTTTGGGGTTCCAACCCTCCAATGTCACACTTTTGGGGGGCGTTTCAACCCCCCCCAGTGTCACATTTTAGGAGGATTTCAGCCAATCCTCAGATGTCACAATTTCAGGGGGTTCAGCCAACTCTTCAATGTCACATTTTTGGGGTTCCAACCCTCCAGTGTCACACATTTTGGGGGGATTCAACCCCTCCAGTGTCGCATTTTAGGGCGCTTTCATCCCACCCTTCGATGTCGTATTTTTGGGGGGGTCCAACACCCCAATGTCACATTTTGGGGGGAAGGTTCAACCCTCCGGTGTCCCGTTTTGGGGGCTCAGCCCACCCCCACCCCACACTCGGGCCCTGCACCTGTCCCTCTCCCTCGCTGGCCCCGTGCGCTGCCGTCGCGGCCAAAAATAACTTTTTGGCCAGCTCTGCCTTTGCCTAAATTAGTCATGGGGTAGGTGGAAATGTCACCCCCTTCCGCAGTCCCCTCGGGAGCCTGGGAAGCCGCGGAGGTGTGCGGGATATAATTAAGTCGGGATTTTTTTCCTTGCTGTCTCCCTTCCTTTATTCCCCAATTCCCATCTGATGGTTTGAAACTCATCCAGGAGTGTCACGGGAAGGAATTTTGCTCTAAACTTCTGCTAGGTGGGGAAAAAAAAAAAAAAAGAAAATAAAAGGAAGAATTAAATTTTAATTTTTAATTTTTTTTTTCCTTTCAGTCGAGCTGCTCAGAGAAAGGAACGTGGAGTGAATCCTCCCGGAATGTCTCCCTCTGACTCTTTCCAAGGAATTTTTTGAACAGTTTATTTTTTGTAAATAGACACAAATTCCTAAACTATTATCTCTGCAGAGAGCCTCCTCCTCCCCAGTTAACTCATATAAAATAAGGCTTTTTAAGGTAAGTTAAGTCTATGCCTTGTGGAACCTGTGCTTTAATTTGAATTAGTCCAGATGTTTCTTGATTGGGGTTCTCTGAGCGATGTCAGACTTAGCAACAATATTTTTTGAAGTCTATAATGTGCATTTTTAAATAATATCTTGTCTAAACAGAGCTTAAATCACCCAAACCGTTGTGTGCCTTGTTATTCCTTTTTATAAAACCACCCCATGGCAGGATTAAAAGGGCACTGTTAAAAGTATTAAAGGTTCCTTATCCTACGGTGGGTTGTAAAGGGATGGTAAAAAAATCAGTAACACCAATATTTGGGTATTTGGGGTCCTGTTTGACATTTTGCCTTGAGGTCTGCAGCTTTTACAGTGTAAAATCCGAATATCCAGGATTCCAAGGGAAAGTTTTGAAGGAGTATTTATTTATTTATTTATTTATTTATTTATTTATTTATATTTTCAGATATTTCTTAAGTAATCCAATATGGGATCCTCCAGACCATTTGGGATCTGGCATCTCCTTTGCCCCGTTATATCGCATGGCGTCATCCCGCTCCTTGTTCATATCCCCACTATTTTCAGGATACTTTTCCTCAAATTGTGTTTGACATTAACTTTTATTCAGACCCGCTCCTGAGCTGTGTTTAGCTTGAATTTTTCTGTTTCAGGCCTGAAGAAGGGGTCTGTGGCCTCAAACCTCCTTTGTCTCACCCCAGCTGTGTCCGTTGAGCTAAAAGAAAATGTTATTTTTCTCTACAAAGCTGTTTTCTGCTCCTCAGCCACCAGGCCAAGGCCCGGTGCCTTGGTAAATGAGCTGCTCATGAATAAACATGAACTGCAAATTAGGGAAATTTTAACTGTCAGAGGTCAAGATTCTGGAGGTTTTGCAGGGAAGATATTGAAGGCCAGAAAAGAAATTGGGTTTAAGGTGAATTTACAGAGGGGAATACAGCAAATGAGCTTTTCCAGTTTTAATTCCAGTGTTCCCACTGTCCTTATTATTTAGGGTAAATATTAACAGATAATTTGGTTGTTCCTGGAGGCACCACTTGCAGTTACACATTCACCATCAATTCCAGGGTAAAATGATCATTCCAGAGAAATCTGCAGCTTGGATTCTTGAGTTTGAGCGAACTCAGGGAAGTTGGATTCCCAGCCCCTGCCTGGCATTTGCAGTGGGGAGTCCCCACATCACCCCCTCAGCTGATTGAGGTAAAAAAAATGGATAAACTGGCCTCAAATTAGCTCCTACTCAAAATTTTTTACCCCTTTTATTGCTTTTCTCGCCCATCCCTGAACCAGGAAGTTGTGTGGGTTGAGAAATCCAACTCCAGGGACTATTTTACCACATTTGACCTTACGGGAAGGGAAAAAGAAACCAGGAGGCTGCAAAGCTGTGCCAGAGTTCCGAGGGGACACTGACCCCGGCCACCTCTGCCTCAGTTCTCTTTGCGCTGCAGACCTGCTAATCCAAATATTTTTTGAAACACGCCATCCCAGTGAGGGAAATCTATATTCTGCCCGGTTGGATTTGCCTGCCGGGACGTGGCTCGGAAATGCAGGTGGGGCTTTCACCCTTGGGAAAATGAGGATTTGGCTTAAGCTGTATCAAAAGAAACAGTGAATTTTTAGTGTTGAAAGCAGGCAATAACTGGGGTGGGAGCAGCAGGGGCTGGCTGCGTTGTGTGGGATCAGGGAATCCGGAGCAGCGTCCCACTATCTCCGTAAGGAATGTCAACACTTCTGTTTCTTCTGGGAACGGGAGGATTGAAGGACGCAGGGCCCGTTTGTTGCTGCTCTTGGGGTTTTTTTAAGCTCACAGCTGCACACCCTATTCCTGTCAGTGGAAAAGCTCATTTCTCCTCAGTGGAAAAGCTCATTTCTCCTCAGTGGAAAAGCTCGTTTCTCCTCAGTGTAAATGCTCACTTCTCCTCAGTAGAAAAGCTCACTTCTCCTCAGTAGAAAAGCTCACTTCTCCTCCATGGAAAAGCTCCTTTTCCTCAGTATAAAATCTCATTTTTAAATGTTTTTTCCCTAGCCGCTCAGTTCTCCTCGGCCTGTTCCTGTCCCCAGTTCATTTTTAGGCTCCTTGGGGTGGTTTTTCTCTCTCCCCTGTTCCTGCTCACGCATCAACCATCCTGGGAGCTGGAATTCACCCACATAGCTCAAATTCCCAGATTCCTGCCTGGCCTCAGAGCTGCTGCTCCTTTCCGAGGTGGCAAGTGCCTGCCTGTATTTGGAGATCACATTCCAGCTGTCTCCTTCCTTCCTGGCAAAACCCACCTCGGCCCAACAGCTGGCAGCAGTGGTGACACTGAAACACTCCCCAGTTCCACTGAACTGCACCCAACCCGTAAAAATATGAGTTATGCAAATGCCAAATGTTCGGAAAGGCTTTTTTTAGCCCCGTTTCTGGGTGAGCGACGTGTTGGTCATCTGGAACTTCCTTTTTTTGGGGCTTGTTTGTGCCAGAGATACGTTATCTTCCTGACACTTTACTCATACAAATGCCATTCACCAGGGAGCCTGAATCAAAGACAGGCAATGTTCCCTCTCGAAACGTTATTTTTAGAATACTAATGTTTACTAAAAGTTAATATTAATATTCTTTGTTCAAACTTAGCTAAATTTAGCAGGAGGCAGTTTAATATTCGTGGAGCCATCGGGGCATTATTGCTCTGGGATTGTTTAGTTCCTGGGTGCCCAGTGACCTTTCTGCAGAACGTGACTCATGTCTTCTGCAGCTTTAATTCAGAATTTTAATCCTTCGCTAATCATAAGACATTGTTTATGGGATGAGCAAGGTTAAGCCAAGGTTCCTCCTGCCGGGAGGGGACGTCACAGGCAGGGAATGGGAGTCCTTTTCACTTGGGAATGTTGAAATTTGGGGTTGTTTATTCTTTCCAGAACTCTGGGGGAGTTGGGTGGCTCAGAGTCCTTCTCCAAGGCTGTGGAGCTTCCCGAAGCCTCCCTGTTTGAAGGAGAGCAGGGGAACGGAACCGTCGGGAGAGCAGAATGTGCTGCGACCCTCGGTAACTGCAGCAGCTCAGGATGAGGAAAACGGGGGCAGTGGAATAGCAAAGTTAATTGGTGTGAGGTTTAACTGGCTGGCACCTCATCCCGGTGGCTTCCAGCCAGGACCTGCCACCGTCAGGGTGACATTCCCTGCCACGGCTGCCGCCGGTGACAGAAGGTCCCGTGGGAGAGGTCACATGGAGAGTTTGGACAAGGCAGGACTGGGGAGGAGCAGCTGTGCCCGCAAGGAAAAGATAGATGAGAAAAAAATAACTGGTGTATCACTGCTTTGGGAAGTGGGATTGGCCTGGAAAGCTGCCCTGGAGCGCAGGAAGGACCCAGGGAACGGCCGGAGCTGTGCCAGGGGGATTTGGGATGGAGATCAGGGCAAGGCGCTTCCCCCGGAGCGTGCTGGGCACTGCCCAGGCTCGCCAGGGAATGGTCCCATTCCCAACCCTGCCGGCGCTCCAGGAGCCTTTGGACAGCGCTCCGGGACGGGGTGGGGTTGTTGGAGAGCTTCGGATCGTGGAGGATTGTTAAACAAAAGGTGGAGGCAACAGAAAGCCTCCAACATCCCCAGAACTTAACCCCGGGTGCCAAGGTGAGGGATCCAAGTGTGTGCTGGAGAAGGAAGGAATGTTCCAGCCCTTTCCCTCTTTTCCACTCACAGCATCACTTTGTTTTCCTCCCCTTGGCTGTGATTCATTAAACGAACCCTAGAAGATGTGAGTGGTGTAAAACTGGGTGTTTGGTGATTTATCCCCCGTCAGTGCAGACAAGAGGCCTCACCACAGAGTGACTCAGCCCCAGGCAGGTGAAATCATCTCTGAAATCATCTCCTCCATCCAGAGGGGCACTAAACTGATTTATCCATTTTCAGATGGATAAAACGAGGCGGGATGAACCTCACCCCTCGTGTGCGGGTTGGTCGTTCGGGAGAAATCCTCATTCTCTTAAGCTGGGAATCTTGATTTGTGCCTGTGAGGCACCGAGGTCAGGCAGGACGGGAAACCCCTCGGAATATTCCGTGCTGGAATTAGCTTTTCCTGGAGATTTCTCTGTTCAGGAGCCGCAGTCATTGTCAGGGAAGAGGAGCCCGTGGGAGGAGAGATTCCCGCTCGATGACAGCTCCGCTCACAGCTCGTGTGACAGAGGAGATTCCAGCACTGAGGAGGAGGCAGAACGCTGACTTTTCACTCAGGCTGTGTAAGATCCAAGTGGGAAAGGATTTTTCTGTTCTGGAGCCAAACCCAAGCTTTTGGTTTAAAAAAAATTCCCCACAGGGAAGAATTCCTTCCCAAAATCCCACCTAACCCTGCCCTCCGGGAAGCCGTTCCCTGTGTCCTGCCCCTCCAGCCCTTGTCCCAAATCCCTCTGCAGCTCTCCCGGAGCCTCTTCAGGGACTGGAAAGCCACAATTTGGTCACCCAAAAGCTCCCATGTGGTTGTTGACCTCATAAATTGAATATTTGAGCTACAAAACTGCAACCCCGACAAACTTTTCTATAGAAATTAAACAAAAAAAGCAGAGGACAAGCAGAAAAGAAATGTTATTGATCCTGATAGGATTTGGGGTTTTGGGACAAAATAAAATCAGAGCAAAAAATCTGCCTCATACAGACAGAGAGCTCAAGTGTAGCCCTGATTGAAAATTAATTTCAATTTATATGGATTTCCTGAAAGAATTCACAGCGTGAATACAGCAATGCTTGTTAGAGGATTAGACTTGCATATCTTCATATTTCCACTTCATTAATTATGTTAATGACTTATCTAAACCCACTCAAATTAGACATCTCAGGCATTTTCCCGTAAATACTTGTTGTTTTTAATCTTAAAAATAATATTAATATTATTAATAATAAAATTTAAAAGGGGTTTATGGGGGCTTGGGGTTTTCTTCTGTTTGAGTGGTTTCGGTTTGGGTTTTCTTCAATTCCCAATCAGGTTATTAATTGGATTATAAAAATATATGTAACAATAACATGATATTAAACAGCTTGAGACAAGCAGGGTTCTGTACAGGTTGATAGAAACCCAAGGAAAGGAATTTTTCCATGCCTCTTTCCTAAAGCTGAGGGAAACTGGGACAGAATCCTCCAGAATAGGAGTTATTTCAGTAAAAACACCCGGAGATGTGAATTTTGTGGAGTCAGAATTTCCAGGGAGGCCCTTGAACGCCCTTTCTTCGAGGCAACAACATCCAAACAAAAATTTTCCTCATGGAGCCAAAGCCTAAATAAAAATCTACTGACAGAAGGAAGGGGATGCAGGTTGGCTGAAGGATTAGTCTCATTTTAATTGAATATCCACAGGTTTTATGGAATAATACAAAGCAGAACTCGGGGTACAGATGAACAGTCCGCTAGCACAAACCACCTAATTACAACCACTTCAGAAAATGACATTTCACACGTTTGTACAGGTGGGGTTGGGGTGGAAAGGGGGAAAAAAAAAACCCAACCCCTGGGATTGTGGTTTATTGTCATGGCGAGTCCTCAACTCCACGTGACCAAGACGTGCTGCGGTTCTGGCTGCCAGGAAGGAAGGAAATACAAAAGAGAAAAATGTGCTTTTTGTGTCCAGAGCCAGTTTTGTGTCCCTTTCACCTGCTCCCAGGCCAACCCCAGCTCACTGAATCACAGAATCACACAGAATCACAGAATTACCAGGCTGGAAGAGACCTTCGAGATCATCGAGTCCAACCTCTGTCCTAACACCTCAACTAAACTAAACCACGGCACTGAGTGCCACATCCAATCTCTTTTTTAAACACGTCCAGGGATGGTGATTCCACCACCTCCCCAGGTAGACCATTCCAGTATTTTATCACTCTTTCTGTAAAAAAGTTTCTCCTAATATCTAACCTATATTTCCCTTGGCGCAACTTAAGACTGTGTCCTCTCGTTCTGTCAGTTGTTGCCTGGAGAAAGAGACCGACCCCCACCTCACCACAACCACCTTTCAGGAAGTTGCAGAGAGTGATAAGGTCACCTCTGAGTCTCCTTTTCTCCGGGCTAAACAACCCCAGCTCTCTCAGCCGTTCCTCACAGGCCTTGTGTTCCAAGCCCCTCACCAGCCTTGTTGCCCTCCTCTGGACACGCTCAAGTGTCTCCACGTCCTTCCTGAACTGAGGGGCCCAGAACTGGACACTGCCACCAGCCTTCCCCTGGCTCCTGGGCTTTTGAATCCCTAGACCTCAAAAACAGAGGATTCGTCGCCTTTCAAAGCTTTTCTGCACGTCGGTAGGGGAAAAAAAAGAGATGGAAAAATTGCCATGAGGGAAGCTCTAAATATCCACTCACATTTACACAGCACTGTACAGAAAAAAATGGGATCCATTATCCCACTGGAATCTGCAGCAGCATCCCAGGTGTGATTCCTGTGCCTTCCTTGTGAGTCAGAATAAAAATCGCTGGACAGTCCCAAACCTGGACGATTCTGTGTGGAAAAACCAGAAAAGTTGGAGCTGTCTGGAGCTGAGGAGGGCCTGGGATAAATCCTCAAAGAGAGGGGAAGGAAATTCCTACTCTGGAACCAGCTGTACAGGAAGAGATTGGATTTTTCAGGCTGACGTGGAGTGAACTGAAGCCTGGCCATTAAATACACAATGAGTAAAAACACCGGGATTTCTGTGAATATGGGTGTAAAAGAACTTTTTCTGCAGCTAAAATGTGACTTCCCAGGGTTCACCGGGAACAAAAAAATCTCAGGAAAGGTCAAATCAGACCAGAAACTGCTCAGTATAATACAGGGAATTCATAAATCAGAATCTTGATCCTCCAGGGATGGTTTTCCGAGGCAGGACCAGGGCCTGGTGCACGTTTGGGACACGGAGCAGTCCAGCAGTATTGCTAAAGGGATGAAGTTTATTTCATTTTATTCTTTAAACATATTTATATATTTATATATACTGGTCACAGTTCTGCTGTAAATGCACTACTTTTACCAGCAGCAGTGCAGATTTCTCCCCATCCAGCTGAGATTTGTCACTCCACCTTTGGGACAGGGGCATTTTTTTGTGTTCCCGTCCAAGAATTTCGTTTTGCAATCAGCATCTGAAATCTCTGGTGGAAATAAGTTATCGAGAATTATTTTTTTTTCTTCGCTGCTATAAAATGCGCTTTTGACATTTCTCGTTTCTCCTTGATGGGGCTGCAGGTTCTTCTCTTTTTTATGTTGAAAAGACAAATAAA
>VZTD01000295.1:94960-111152 GCA_013397725.1 Rhagologus leucostigma | reverse complement strand
TCCATCCAGGAACATAAACTTTATACACTCATAAAACTCTGTGAAAAATTAAAATCCAGTGCACACCACTTGGAGTGCTCCATCAGAAAGTGCACTTTTCGAAACAAACAAACAAAAAAATTGGTTCCAAGAAGTTAAAAATTGACTTTTGTGTGGAAACAACTGCCCGCCTTCGTCTTGTGAAGGGAAATTGGGGATCTGTCCTTTTCCCAGCTGAAATTCCCTTGCTCTGAAGGAATTACTTGGAAAAATGTGAAGTTTCATTGTCAGATCTGCTCATTCTGTGGTTTTTTTCTCTCTGGAAATGCAGGCGGAGTGTTTCTGGAAAGGAATAAAACAACCAAAAAGCACATTCTGGTGTGGAGACTGCTGAGGAAGCAGAGCCCCCACATGAAAGGTGATTGGGATTCCTCATGTCCCACATCCGTGTTTTCCATGACAGCAGGATTTTCCATGAGGTTGTGAACGGTTTTTGATGCACAAAAGCTTTCTGGAGTTGGATTTTTGACCCATCATTCAATGTTTTATCCACTTTATTCGTTAGATAATTGCAAACTCCCTTGCCGTGCCCAGCCTGGGTCACGTTCTCGGTGGAAAGCTGATGCTTTTTCTCTAGATCCATAAAAACAGTCTCCAAAGGGGAAAAATAGGAAAATCTACTTTCAGTATTCTCGGTGAATTCAGACTGTGGGACCACGAGGAGCTTCGTGATTGTTTAGAGTCAGAACTGAAATTGATTTAATCAGCAAAGTCCTTCCTTCACCTCTGCGGGCTGCTCAGCCCCTCTGGCAGACCGAGTGTGAGGCATCCCCAGCTCTGCAGTGGGAATTTGGGAATTCCTGGCTGCTGCTCCTGTCTCCGGGCAGGGAGCTGGAAGCTCAGGATGGAGCGGAATAAACCTGGAATAAACCTGATCTCCAGGAAGACCTGGAGGGCTGCTCTTCCCTTGAAGCACAGAATTCCTTGTAGAATCCCAGGACTGGGTTGGAAGGACCTTAAATCCCATCCAGTGCCACCCCTGCCGTGGGCAGGGACACTTCCACTGTCCCAGGGCGCTCCCAGCCCCGTCCAGCCTGGCCTTGGAATATTTTGTCAATAACCGGTTTATGATGAGCTTGCTTGGTGCTTTTTTTTTAACATGCCAGTGAGGTGGAACGCGGAATTTTTTTCCACCTTCAGCCTCTGGGTTGGTGCTGTGGGTGCAGTGCTCTGCCTTCCGTGCAAAGGTGCGGGCAGGAAATCCATCCGTGGCTGCGGCGTGTGAGGAGAAGGGCTCAAATGAGAATGGAGGTTAAAAAGTACATTTGGTGCTTCCCTGGAGCATCCAGGGAAAGCAGGATCTCATCCAGAGTGGTTTTATTCACTGAAAGGAAGGAAAAAGCAGCTTTGTGTGCCCAGAGGAGCCATCCCCACCTTCAGGAAAGATCTTGCTTTGCCAGAATTCTCCTTGAAGTGGTGAAATAGGCAGGGAATTCTTCATCTGCGGGTGTCTGTGAGGGGTTTTACCTGATCATGGGAATCCTGGAATGGGTTGGGTTGGAGGGACCTCAAAGCCCACCCCAGTGCCACCCGTGCCATGGGCAGGGACACCTCCCACTGTCCCAGGCTGCTCCCAGCCCCGTCCAGCCTGGCCTTGGGCACTGCCAGGGATCCAGGGGCAGCCGCAGCTGCTCTGGGCACCCTGAGGCCTTGCAAGCTGGCTCTGCCGCAATCAGGATTTTCCAAAGAATTTTGGCCAGACAGTTGTTCCTCAATTTCTTTTTCCCCTCTGCTCACGGAATCCTCACGAGTCCAAAATCCCAATTGCAGGAGTCAGTGCCACACCTGCACCTCTCGGCTGCAGAACCCAGCCCTGCGTCCTGCACTCTCCACGGGGATATTCCAGGCAGGAACGCTGGTGGATGAGGCCCTCACGAGGGGAGCTTCCAACACTTGAGCAGCTCGTAGGAGGTACCAGCAGCGAGTGATTGTCCAGTGTCGTGACATCGAGACGAAGACAAGGCGTGGAAAACTTCCCTGTCCGTAAGGCTCCTCCTAAACCCAGCCCCTTTGGTGCGTGTGCGTTGAGGAGAAGGTTCTGCAGAGGCGGCCGTGCCACGTGGGATTCCTCCAGGGTGCCTCACGCACCGCGATGGGACGAATCAGGGAAAAACCACGGGATTTCCTCACGGGAAGGAGTTAACGAGGAACCGGCGACGGTGGAAGCGAGGCGGCCGCGGCGGGCAGTGGTGCCGAGGCCGTGGGCACTTGGTACCTTCGGGAAGAAACACACTCTGGCTGTGAAAAGGAGGGAAAAGCTCTTTCCGTTGCCTGGAGTCGTTACTCCTGGGGGTGGCAGCTTTTGGGATGTCCTGGAGGAGCCCGGGGGAGCAGCTCAAAGCAAAAGGGCTCCGTGCTGGCCAGCAGCGAGTGACGGGAAGGGTTTATAATTTAAACCAAAAATAAATTCTCTGTCTGGGCTGGGGATTCATGGACTGGAGGATGCTCTTGACTTACTACGAGGATACACAGCGAGTATTTGCGCTGTGCCGATGCTCTCCACAGACCATTCCCGAAACACGCCGGATCCTGCCCTGAAAAGTGCTGCTCTTGCTTCGTTTTGTGGGGCTTTTTTGTTTCTTTGCTCATCGTTCTTCTTTTTTTTAAAAGGAAAATGTTTCCCAAAAGGTTGAAGGGCTTTGGAGACAGAGGAGGCAGGCTCCGGGATTTGCAGGACTTGGAATAAGGTGGTGGCAAGGTCTTGTACCCAAAGGTCGTTGAGGTGGGCGACTGCCAGGCTGCTCCTTCTCCTACTCCCCTCATCCGTGCTGCTTCCACTCAGGACATGCTGGGCAGGAACAGAGACACGGGAGTGATTTTCAGGAAGCAAACTGAGGTAAAAAAAGTCAATGTTGCCACTACACGAACAAAAAGATGAGTGAATTTGGGTGAAATCGTTCACAAAATGTGCTGGGGACACGGTGCCAGCCATGGCTTTCATGGGCAGAGGGGGCAGCGCCCGCTGGGTGACCCCGGCCTGGGGGGTCCTGGGCCTGACCCAGGCTTGGCTTTCCTGTTCATGGGTCACGAATGCCGCGGGATCTGTCACAGACACACACACAGCTCAAACCTGGTTTCCTGATCCTCTGCCGGGGGCGCGGGCCTGCTGCGAAGAGAAGCAGCACAAAATAAGGGAATCTCCAGCACAAAGCAATCCCCCCTCTCTGCCCTGAGCTCCCGTTTATTTCTCGGAACAATTCAGCCTCAGCCAGGAGATCTTTCCCTGTTGCCCCTCAGAGCAGGACAGAATAAGAACAGAGACTGTTTCGTTCTGATCAGGGCCACAACCAGGCCAGATTATCCTGGTGAAGGATTTTGTTTTCCAAACCCCTCCAGAATTTTCCTTCCCTGCAGTTCCAGCCTTCATCAGCTCCCAGCGCTCTGGGAATGTCCCATTGGATCCCAGGGGTGCTACCAAGCCGTGGGGTTGTTCTCATCCCCCAAGGCTGTCCAAGGGAAGGATAAATAAAAGAGTTTTACCTTTCCCTCTCAGCCATGTCTTGTTTCTCCTCTGCCCTGTAAACACAAATCCCATTGGAAATCCATCCCCCAGCGGGAAGGGGGGAGACTCCAGTGCCTTCCTGGGGTGACGGATGGGCCTTGGAGAGGAGCCACTCGCCATCCCACTCCTCCCCAAATTAATCTTACCTTTCTTTTCTGGCCTTGATCCTCTCTTCTTCATATCTGCAACGGAGAGGAAGTTCTATAAATGCTGCTGTTCGCTTCTGGTCACATTTAGTGTTTGCTCTGAGGGTGACAGAAGCTCCGAGCTGCCACAGTCTGAGGCTCTTCCTTGGGTAAAACCAGGCTTGCCCCAGGCTCTGCCTTCCCAGCCCGTGGATTCTGACTCAGCAGCTCGCAGGGTGTCCGTGCTGCTGCCCCTCCCCAGAGCCGCCCGAGCCCCAGGGTCCCTCTGACACTCACTGCAGGACGCAGTCTGGGATCTGCACGTGCTCCATGGGGATGAGCTGCTCCAGTTCCTCCAGGCTGTGGACATACTGGATCTTATTGATAAACTTCACACTGAGAGAGAGAGAGAGAGAAGCCGTGCCACCCCTGTGGCTCCTAAAAACACCTCTGGAGGTGTCACTGGAAGTATCAGAGAGATGCAGGACAAATGGCAGCTTCACCTTGGTCACCCCCGGTTAAGGGTGAGCTCAAAATCCGATTTGTGGGATTAACAGCCGGGGAACGGCTGGAGCTGTGCCAGAGGGTTGGGATGGAGATCAGGGAAATGTTCTTCCCCCAGAGGGTGCTGGGCACTGCCCAGGCTCCCCAGGGAATGGTCCCGGCCCCGAGGCTGCCAGAGCTCCAGGAGCGTTTGGACACCGCTCTCAGGGATGCCCAGGGTGGGATTGTTGGGGTGTCCGTGCAGGGCATGGGGTTGCACTGGATGGTCCTTCTGGGTCCTTCCCAGCTCAGGATATTCCAGGACTCCGTGACTCCAAACCCCGCTCAGCTGGGGCCGTTCTGCTCACCTGATGAAGGGTCTGGATATGGCCAGCACGGTCCGGATGAACCACGACGGGTGCACGATGATCAGGGCCTTGAGGTTCTTCCGCAGCCTGGGGAGAAGCCAAGGGACAGAGCGTCACATTCCAAGGACATTTCCCGGACTCCCCTGTCCTGTGCTGGGCTCTAACAGGTGTTTTGGTGCTGACCAGCCCCTGGAGTGTCCGCACAAAATCCCTTGGGAAGCTCATCCCGGCTCAGCGGGCTGTGGGAGCGCTGCTCTGCTCGGCTCCCTGGAAATACCATCATAAACCAATTGCTGACAAAATATTCCAGGGCCAGGTTGGACAGGGCTTGGAGCAGCCTGGGACAGCGGAAGGTGTCCCTGCCCATGGCCAGGAGGTGGAATGAGAGGATTTTTGAGGTCGCTTCCAACCCAAACCGTTCTGGCACCTGGTAGGGCTAAGGAATGTGGGATTGGGTCAGACTCATTCCCACTGAAGAACAGGAGTTGTGCATCGGATTTTCCTTTGAATTCTAGGATGGGAAAAGGCCTGGGAAGGATGAAGAGGCCCCAGCGCCAGGATCCTCACCTTCTATCGATCATCTGGTAGCATTTCTTCAGCCAGCCCAGGCCTGGCATCCTCCTGCGGGGCGTGGCCCCGTTCAGGTACACGATCATGTAGTCCTCGGCCACCAGCAGCTCCAGGCTGCTGATCACGTACCTGGCGGGGGGGGGTGACCAAAAGGGACCAAAATCAGACTCAAAAAACATCCTTTAGATTTCTTCAAGTGCTTGTGTGTCCCCCTGAAACACCTCCAGCCCCTTTCTTTGCAGGTCTCCGAAGAGGTTTGGTGTCCCGGGCTGTCCCTCAGGGATCACCAGCTCTGATGCACAGCCCAGCTCCGTTCCCTGCCCAGCTGGGGAGTGTCCCAGCCCTGCTCCAGCCCGGGTGTGAGTCCATCCCTGGCGTAATTAACCGGAACGTCTGAGTGGTTGGGGCTTGCTGGGCTCGGAGCTGGCGCCGGTGTCCGCCCCGTGACACCGCTCCGGCCTGCAGCTGCTCTCTGGCAGCGCTGGGCTCGGATCCCGACCATTCCCAGCTGAGATTCCTGATGCCCTGGACGCAGGGAAACTGTTGTGTCATTTCCCTCGTGCTCCTGTGCCCCCCAGAGCTCTCCAGGCACTCACAGGAAGAGGTTTTCCATGATGTAGTGGTAATCGGCCAGGCTGCTGTCCGGGAGGTAGCAGGCAGCAAAGACGATGATGGCGTTGAGACCTTCTCCGTAGTATCCTGGCAAAGAAACACAGGTGACGCTTTCCGGGGAAAGATGTGAGAGCTGAGGGAAAAACAGCAGCGAAATTTGGTCCTGGGGTGGTTTTTGTGTCTCGGCTCAGCTCCAGGGGAGCGTTTGGCCCTCTTCAGACCTCTCTCACAATGAGATTTCCCCCTGGTTTTGGCGGATTTGGGGTTCGGGGAAGGAATCTGGGAGTTTCAAAGCCGGGTTGTTCCTTGGCTTTGCTTGGATTTCGGGAAGAGCTCTGACTGTGGATGCGTGGGCCCTGGAGCGGCTCAGGGGCTGGTGTACTCCCTCCAGATGTTAATTCAAACCTCACTACGACCACTAAATATTTGTAGCACTTTTGTGCTTCTCTGCCACGCAGAGGCACCAAACAAACCGATTTTTTCCCTTAAACAGCGATTTCTCCCCTAAACACATTTTTCCCCTAAAAACCAGCCTTGGCACCCCCTCCAGCGTGACAAAGAGGGACCCGAAGCAGTGCAGGGAGCCCGGCTGTGGCCTCCCCACGCTCACCTCCGTGGGTCACCACTCTCATGTAGGGTTTGATCATCTGGAGGTCGATCCGGTGCTCCTGCTCGCCGATGATGACGGTTCTCCAGAGCCGGCCGTTGGTGGCACTGCCGTCCTCTGTCCCCCCGTCCCCAAACAGGTCTGCGCTGTCTCCGGGCATGTTCTTGGCTGTGGCCACGGGGGTGTCATCTGGGAAAGGGACAAAACGGTTCTGCCTCGAAGGGAATGTGGGAAGAGCTTTGGTAACCGCGGGGGTGATGCTCTGATCGTGTTTCACCCCCAGCCTTGATCTGTGCGAATTTACGGGTTTTAGTCTTGCTCCATTGCCCAAACATGATAGAAATAACCTTAAACTCTCCCTCTGCTTATCAGTCCTCAGCTGCTGGTGGTGAATTGTGTCAAAAATCTTTAAAATGAGGCTGAAACCCACCCCAACCCCTGCAAACGTTCGCCCAGAACCAGCCTTTTACCTTCCCATTCCAGTTCGTTCCCGTTCCCCAGGAATTCGAGGGAATCCGTCTCATCAGGAGTTTCGATGTCATCCACGTTAATGTCCAGGTCATCTGGCGTGTCCAGGAAGTCGTCAGAGAGGATGGAGCCCTCGCTCTGGTCCAGGGAAATGTTGATTTCAGGTGCAACGAGCGTCTTCCGCTTCCGATGGGCCCCGTTAAAGTTCAAAGTGTTGGGGGGAGCTGGAGTTAAAAGGAAAACAACTGACAGGGCGTCCCGGACCCGGAGAGCGAGACCTCGTCCTGGATATTCCATGATGGAATATGGGTGTGGAACCCCCTGGCGCAGTGGAAGTGCCCACACTCCTGCGCTCCCGGGTTCCTCCCCCGGCTGCTCGGGACAGATGAACGAATCCAAATCCCTGCTGGCTTCCTCTCCCTCGGGAGAATTATTTTTTTTGTGGGGAATCCAAGGCTTTCTCCCTGCCTGCGAGCTGCCATCCCCTTCGGGCTCTGGGGAAGGCAGGTTGGTACTTACAGGACGTGGTCTCGTCTTCCGTGGGGCTCCCCAGTGACTCCATCCCCGTCTCTTCTGGGAGGGGTCTGCAGGACACGAGGAGAGAGCAGCGGAGGTTTAGGACAAGGTCATTCCAAGAGAATGGAGACAGCAGGGAAAAAACACAGCCCCACGTGTGCTCTGCCCTGTCCCTTTTCCTAGCGAGCTCACCCCGAGGGATTCCCTCAGGGAATTTGCCCAGGAGCAGCCCAGGATCGGTGCTTCCCTCCTGGAGTGACGTACCTGGCCCACTGGCCTCCGAACCATCCCCGCCTTTGGCCACGGGATGCAAAGTCTGGCCAGGGAACAAATCCTGACCCCGGACAGCCTTGGCAACATCCTCTTTCTCCACATTATCCACATTTTTCCTCTGCAGGAATTCTGAGGGGCAGTGCCGGGCTCTGGGGCTCCTCATTAGGGCACCAGGGAGCTCCCTCTGTGCCCGGTGCTCTGTCCCCGTTCCCTGACAGTGCTCTGGGATGGCCACAATCCACAGCGAGGGGTGCTTTGACCCCAACCCATCACAGCTTTATCCAAAGGCCTGCCACAAACACCTTTCCCGGGAAGCAGCTGCTCCTTGGTGCCGGCTCTGCTCGAGGGCAGGACCGAACCCCACGTGTGACTCCGAATTGTCACCTCATCCTCGCCTCAGCCCGCTCTGGGTGATTCCCAGCCCCTGCTGAGGTTTGGGATCAGGTTCACTCCATGCTAAAATCCAGGCATCAGCGCTCCAACCCCTGTTTTGGAGCCAGAGGCCAACCCGCATCTGCTTTCCTGGGATTTGCAGCCTCCGGTGCTCAGCTCCGGCACCCTCAAATCACGTTCAAATCACGGCCCCTCCAGCTGGAGGCCGGAGGTATCCATGGATTTAAAGGTTTTCCTTGCTTAAATCAATCCGCAGGGCGTAGCTGTCACCCTTCGGAAGCTGCTGGAGCTGCTCCTGACCCACACTGGGGTGAGTGAAGTGGGAATCTGGCTCTGGACCGTGGCGAGGAACCTTTGCTGTGGCTGAGCCTCGCTCTCCACTGCCCGCCCTGGGCGTTCCCAGATGCTTTTCCCCTCAGCTGGAGCTGGGATTCGTCCCGTCCCCTGGAACTGTCTGGGTTTGCCACTTCCTGACCAAACCCCACCAGCTCTACAGGTTCACGTTGTCAAATGTCTGTTTAGGACACCTCTCCCTCCAGCTGTGCAGTCCTGCTGCTGGGACAGCCCCGGGACGGAGCAGGGAGAGAGCCAGGAGCTCTGAGGATGAGGATGGGCCGTGCAGAGGTCGCTGTCCAGCAGCCCCACAGCGACACAGGAAGGGAGGTGACAGCGGGGACAGGATCCAGCCCTGCTCCTCCTCCTGCTGCCATGACGCCGGGGCCACCAGCCAAATTAAACCCCATAAATATGTAGATTAAGGGATAATCCTCTGCTGCTGGTCACTGTATATTTATGAGAGCTGAGGGCCTGATCAAAGGCACCCGGACCCCGGGGGCTGCCCGGACGCTCCGGAGCAGTCGGAAAAATCCCTCTGCCCCCTCCAGCTTCTCCCGCTCCCGTCCCCAGCGAGGCCCGGCCGTTGTTTACCCGCCCGGGAGCTGGCGCCTGGCGCGATTTGGTGACACAGCATCAAAACGGGGAGCGGAGGGGGGGCAGTGCCGAGTACGTGCCGCACCCGGCAGCTGCTCCCTCATCCCGGGATTCGTCTAAGGGCAGCATCCACCGGCCAGAGGTGGAGGAAAAGCCTCCCTTACCTTCCCAAAGGCTGCTCCAATCACTGCCTCCCGCGGAAATCCTCCTTCCCGAACGCGCTCGGCCCCGGATGCCAAATTCGGGGGGCGCAGCACTTTTCCCGAAGGTCGGGGGGCCCCGCTTTGCTCCGTGCCGGTCCCCGCTGCTCTGTGCCGGCCCCTTCCGCGGGGTCCGGGCGGTCCCTGCTCGCAGGGGTGGAGCGGGCACGCCGGGATGCAGGGATGGATGCAGGGACGGATGCAGGGATGGATGCAGGGACGGATGCAGGGATGGATGCAGGAGTGAGCATGCTCCCTCTCCGCGCCGCCCGCGCCTCGGCTACGGCATCCCCGCCCCGAGCCGGCCGAGCCGGGCTGGAGATCAGCCCCGGGAGCGGCGGCAGCGCCGATCCGCCCGCTCCGCTCCCCCTCGGCCGGGCAGGAGCTGCTCCCGCGGCTTCCCGCGGAGGAAACGCTGGGAATGTGGCCCCGTGTCCTCAAGGAGCGGCTGGGTTCTGGTTTCCCGGCCCAGATCTCTGTCTAGGTTTTGGCTTTTCCTTTTTTTTTCTTTCTTTCTTTTCGGGGCAAGATTGGCTGATCGCAGCCAGGCAAAAATAGCTCTGCAGCAAATCAGCTGCTGGAGAGCTGCTGTCCCACATGCAGCCGCTTCTGCCCTATTATTCCAGCGCTTCCAGCGGGGAAGTGGCTTGAAAAGGACAATTTATTTATTTTTAATGCGAGCAGAACGCAGCTGGCTTTCCCTCGCTTGCCCGGGGGCTGTTTGGGCTCTGTCTCGCATCATTCCCGACTGAATCCCTCCGGAGGAGGCTGGGGAGCTCGTCCCGAGGGCTCCGGCCTCATCCCGGCCCCGCTCACATCCCGGCTTTCATTTCCAAGGCGTTTTCCCGGGTCTGGTGGTGCTGAGGGCTTTCCAGGAGAAATTTCCCTGGAAGGCTCGGCCGTGGCTGGGGGAAGTTTGCTGCCGGCATGGGCAGTGTGGGACAGAGCTCCCGGCTGATGCCAGGGTTGGTGCCGAGGTGTCCCGGAGCCCGACCAGCTTCATCCCGGATTTTCTAGGGAGCTCTGGGACAACGTTTCCCTTCGCACACCTCGATTTCCTTTCTCTATTCTCTGAGCAGCCTGGTCTACTGGAAGGAGTCCCCACCCTTGGAAGGGAGATGAGCTTTAAGGTCACTTCCAACCCAAACCATTCCATGATTCCCGTCCATCCATCCCTTCCTTTTCCACACTTCCCTCTCCTTTCACTCCATTAAAACCCAGGGGGGAGCCTGAGGCTGGCACAGATCCAGCAGCTCTGCTCTCAGAGGGAAATAAAATCCCCCCTGGGAACCGGCCGAGGCCCTCGGGAGCCAGCGGGAGCACAAGCGGGGTCCTGTGGGATGGAGCACAGAGGGGCTCACACGGGGATGCAGCTGGAGCTGGGATGAACAGAGCCAGGCTCATCCCGGGGGAACAGGAGCCCCTTTCTCCGAGTCTGGGAATACTGGGGCTCTGTGGGCTGCAGCTGGAGCGGGCTGGGACAGCCCTGAAAGCCCCCGGGCACCTGCAGCCAGCAGGGGCTGGGCCTGGCCGTGCTCCGGGTGCCCAGCGGGACTCGGAGTTGGATCCTGGAATTGTCAGCGTTGGAAGGGACCTGAGGACATCCCCCAGTCCAAGCCCACTGCCCGGCAGGGCCACCTGGAGCAGGTGACCCCGGAATGCGTCCAGATGGGATTGGAATGTCTCGGGAGAGGGAGAATCCACACCCTCCCCGGGCAGCCTGGATGTGGGAAGAACGCTGGGAACGGGGGTGGGTGCCGGGAATTCAGAGCGCACGGAGCTCACGGGGATGGCTTTTGGCACCTCTGTGCAGCTGATGAAGTGGCTCTGAAGGTGGAAGGTGCCACTTTGGCACCTCCTGTCACCCACACTCCTCCTTTCCCACAGCTGGCACCCATTCGGATCCACTGCATCCCAGTGGCTCCGCTTCCCACGACAAATTCCTGGCACAGCAGCACTGCTCTGTTTGGGAAGACACTGCTCGATCCAGAGGCTGGGAAGGAGTCCGTAAATCCATAAATCCACTCCCCTGTGCATCCATCCACCCTCCGTCCCTTTATGTATCCCTGTATCCATCCTCACCTCCCAGTGCTCCACACCCAGCTCCTGCCCCTCCTTCCCACGCTCACACGGGGCTGCCAAAAGCATCCCAAAATTTCTGATGCGCTCAGAGCAGCTCCAAAAATTCTGAACTCCTGTTGGAGTTCAGGCTCCTGTTGCCTCTGGGGCCGTGGGAAGGACTCTCCCACTCCTTGCCCCGATGGTTTCTCACGGGGAAAAATAAAATTCTCCTGGGTTTGTTTTTCGGAGAACACACCTGGGGAAGTCCTCGTCTTGCCATTCCTCCTTCACATCCACGTTTTCCATCCGCAGCGTGGCCTCCGTGGTTCCCATGGCTCTCAGGGAGGGGCTGGAGCCAGCAGATCCCTCCAGGAAGGGCTCAGGCTGCAAAGGGGAGGCAGAGAGGTTGGCATGGAGCACCCTGAGCTACACTGGTGCCACGTTCCATGGAAAAGCAGCGGGAGAGATGCTTGTGCGGAAAAAAAAACCAGCAAAACACGGGATTTTGGGGCTACTTGGCACATTTTGGACCAGAAGGACGAGGTGAGGTTGGCCCTGGGTCACAGCTGCGGGTCTGTTCGGATCCCAGCTCGTCTCCCTGGGGAGCAGCACTGACATCCACACGTCTTTCCCTTCTTGCTTCTCTTCCAATCCCAATCTCCACAAAAATCCCCCTCTGCTGAGGGGAACGAGACGTGGCTGAGAGGGGAGAGCAGGGCGAGCTCCTCCCAGGCTGCCTTGGGAGATTCCCAGACCCCAAATTTCTGGGTTGAGTGGGAGTTCCTGGCTCTGGTTGTGCAGAGAGACTCCCAACACTGCTGCATGTCCCTGCTCCCACAGGGGCACGGAGCGGGGTGAGGAGGCCTCACAGGGATGTCCTTCCACACCCCTGGGGAATCACATCGCTGCCTTGCTCCGGGTAATCCAAACCAGACTCCAAAACCCTGGAGCAGCTCGGCCGAGGGCAGCCTGGGGGTGTGTTCCCAGTCTGGCCTTCGTCCTGCACTGGTAGGAACAGGTTCAGATCCAGCAATCCTGGATTTCACCCACTGAACCCCAGGGGCCCTTAGAACCCCATAAATGGGGTTTTTTTTTGCTTCGCTGGAAGGTTTCTGCCAGGCAGAGAAATTCAAACCTTTGTACCCAATTCCTTGGGCCTGCAGCTCCCAGCAAAGCCTGGCCCGGGGCTCAGGATCGGTCCTGGCTGCTCAGGGAGAGCAGACGCCCCGTTCCCAGCCGGATCCCGCCCCGGGGGAACAGCGCCAGGCCCGATCTGCTCCGGAACATCCTCAAGTGGAATCAGCTCCTGTGCTGGGCCCAGCATCAACCACTGCAGGGTGGGCTGGAACGTCCCCCCCAGCTCAGCCTCCACACCGGGAATATTCCAGGCACTGGCTGGGTAGGAACGTGGGTTTTTTAGGATGAGGGGTCTGGGGTGGTTCCCGGGGCTGCTCTGTCTGTCCCCAGTGCAGGACACCAGCACTGAGCAGCCTGAGCACGGCTGTGCAGCTCTTCCCAGGCCTTTTCCTGCTTCCTTTGGAGGCCGGGCACGATCTGGAGGAGATAAATCCGGCCGTGTTTGCTATGAAGGGATGAACCTGTGCAGAGGCCCGAGAGAATCCAGCATCCCTCCGTATTCCGGGCTCCGGGATCAGCAGAGCCGGCTGCCAGCACTGCAGGGCTCCCTGCCTGCTGTCATTCCCAGCCCTGTCATTCCCGGATTGTCCCGGCCCCACCTGGCTCAGCGAGCCCGCGGCCGGGTCTGTCTCCATTCCTGCCTTCCCCGCACCAGACGCCTCCAGGCTCCGGAACATCTCACCTTCCCCCTCTCCCCGCCTCTGGCAGCCGCTCCCTGCCAGCCCCGGAGGCACCATGGAGGGAGGGAGGGAGAGGACGGCCGCGCAAACCCCGGCTGGATGCTCCCGGAGCCCGGCCTCGCCCGCGCGGGGCCGTACTCACCGCTCAGCGAGGAACAAAGGCGATCCTGCCTCTATCCCAGCTCGGCATTCCTCCTCCCGGCGGATTCAGGTGCAGCCCCCGGATCCGGCTGCGGATGGAGGAGCGTGGGGATGCATCTAGGTCGGCCTCCCTCTGCAGCAGCAGCCGCTGCTTTGCGGTTCTCTCGGGCAGGGGGATGGATTGAGGGCAGTTATTTGCGTTCCTCCGCGGCCGCGGCTTCCTCGGCCGCCTCCCTCCCTCCCCTCCAAGGTATTTTATTCCGATTTTCCGCCCGCAGCTGGCTAAGCCTCCGCTCCCCTGGGAGGGGAGGGGAGGGGAAAGGAGCCCGAGCACCCCCTCCCTGTGCCAGCGCCGCTCCAATCGGCTGCCAGGCTCCAAATCTCTGCCCGCACTCTCGCTCCGGGTGGATGGATGGCGCTGCCAGGGCTGAGCCACCCTCTCCCCGCAGCGTTCAGTGGGAGCCAGGGATGCCCGTCATCCCTGGGGATCGGCTCCCGCAGGAGGGCTGGGAGGGATTTGGGGGCAGGGCAGCACTCCCTGAGAAAGCAAAAGGTGGGGTGTGGGACTCAGTGGTCCGGCTGGCAGGGCTGGTTTGGGGCTGAGCCTCGGGCTCTGGCCGGGTTCCGGGCAGGCAGACCCGGCAGCTGCTCCTGCTCATCCTCGGGGAGCCAATTCCTGCTCGCGGGGTGTCCGGAACTGCACCCAGAACCTGAGCCCCGTCCCGGCCCCTCTGCACGTCTGCAGGCGAATGAAGGAGCTGAGATCCTCACTGCTCCGGAGCTGGGCTGTGGCTCTGCCCCACAGGAGAGCAGAGCTCGGGGGTCGGGATCTGCTCCCAGGGAACCACAGGACAAGAGGGAACGGCCTCGAGCTGTGCCAGGGCAGGGTCAGGTTGGATTTTGGGAAAAAATTCTTTGCCAAAAGGTTGTGTTCAATAATTCATGCAAAGGGAACATCCTCTGGAGCCAGGCTGGGAGAGCTGGGGATGCTCACCTGGAGGAGAGAAGCTCCAGGGAGAGCTCGGAGCCCCTTGCAGGGCCTGAAGGGGCTCCAGGAGAGCTGGAGAGGGACTGGGGACAAGGGATGGAGGGACAGGACACAGGGAATGGCTTCCCACTGCCAGAGGGCAGGGATGGATGGGATATTGGGAAGGAATTCCTGGCTGGGAGGGTGGGGAGGGGCTGGGATGGAATTCCCAGAGCAGCTGTGGCTGTCCCTGGATCCCTGGCAGTGCCCAAGGCCAGGCTGGACATTGGGGCTGGGAGCAGCCTGGGACAGCGGGAGGTGTCCCTGCCATGGCAGGGGGGGCACTGGATGGGATTTAAGATCCTTTCCAACCCAATCCTGTCTGGGATTCTCTCTTGGAAGCTGACAGATCCATGGGAAGGACACACCAGGAATTCTCTAACGCTTGATGGCTCCAAGGCGAATTGCCCAAGTCCTCTCTGTCTCTGGCGAATGTTTCCCCTTTTCCCTTCATTTTCACGTGAAAAACGTTCTCCTCCCGATTCCCGAGGCAATCCAAGCCTGGCAGCACGCGGGAGCGCCCGCCTGGATGTGGCAGCCTGTGAATGCCATCTGCTGGCTGCCGGCCCGGCCCTGGAGCAGGTGCTCCGTGTCCAAGCTCGCTCTGATCCCGGAGGAATTTCACCGAGCGCACGCCGCCTTAGCCCGGCTCGTTCCGCCGGGGAAAATGTTCCTTTTTTTGCCTCCGTTTCCCTCGGGGATGCCGGGGCGTCCCCAGCTGCACCGAGGAGCTTTTCCAGCACTGCCGTTCTGGGAATTCCTTGCTGAGCCCAGCTCCTGCCGATCCGGCGGGGGCAGTACCAGGCAAGGGAATGGCTGGGGCAGGACTGGAACCTTCCCGGCGCCGGGTGTTTTCCCAAGCAGCTTTTTTCTCACTTTTCCAGCCTCTCTCCCTTCCCCACACGCGCTTTCCCCTGGAACGACGTTTCTGTGTCCCCTCAGAGTGCGTTCTTCCCACCCGAGAGCCAAACACCGCCGTGAAGGGCAGGAAAAGAACAGAACAACTCTTCCGAAAGACACTGCCCGTCACGGGAGCATCCTCCTCTGATTTCCCTGGATTTGCTGCTCCTTTCAGGCAGTGCTGATCGGGACCCTCTGCAGCTGCCCAGAGCCCCTGAATTCCCTCTCTGCCTGTGGAAAACTGGGATATCACGGGCTCTTCGAGCGGCTCCGGAGCCGCGGGAGGGCGGCGGCTCCATCCCGGCCGCGGCTCCATCCCGATCCCGGCTGCGGGCGATGCGCGGCGCGGGCTGCAGAGGTCCCCGCGCACCAGGAGATGGATGCAGGAAAAAAATTCCCGCGGGGTTTCTCCAAGGGGAAAGCAGGAACGGCGAGTTCGCCCCCAGCCTGCGTCTGCTGCTCCTTAAAGACGGGCTCTGATGGTGTTTCCAAAAGCCGATATTGTGGAATCCCAGCCTGGACTGGGTCGGGAGGGACACCACGGAACATCCAGTGCCACCCCTGCCATGGCAGGGACACCTCCCGCTGTCCCAGGCTGCTCCCAGCCCCAATGTCCAGCCTGGCCTTGGACACTGCCAGGGATCCAGGGGCAGCCCCAGCTGCTCTGGGAATTCCATCCCAGCCCCTCCCCCCCCTCCCAGCCAGGAATTCCTTCCCAATATCCCATCCATCCCTGCCCTCTGGCAGTGGGAAGCCATTCCCTGTGTCCTGTCCCTCCATCCCTTGTCCCCAGTCCCTCTCCAGCTCTCCCGGAGCCCCTTCAGGCCCTGGAAGGTTCTTGTTGACCCTCGTGTTCCTATGGGCTCCCTCCTCCAGGTTCTCCAGGTCAGGAGTTGATTCTCTCCGAGGATGGAGACTCCGCAGCTGCCCAGCCCAATCTGCTCCAGCATTTGGCCACCCTTAAGTTAAAAAAAAATATTAAAATATAAAATTTCTCTTCTGTTCAAAGGGAATTTCTGGGTCTCAGCTCATGTCCTGGCCTCTTGTCCACTCACTGGGCACCACTGGCAAGGATCTGGCTCCAATCACTGGAAGCTTGGCTGGCTGAAATTAAGACAAAACATTCGTTGGAGGGAAAATAAAAGTTATTTTGGGTCCTT
>VZTD01000295.1:69039-94941 GCA_013397725.1 Rhagologus leucostigma | reverse complement strand
GTTATTTTGGGTCCTTCAAAGTTATTTACAACTCGAACCAGAAAAAAAAAAAGGGGGGGGGACATTTTGGGGATGAAAAGCTGCAGCTTTGTTTGAGATACGCTTGAAATTAAACGCTTCGCCTTTTACTGAGCTGTGGCATTTCCCAGTTGAAATCTGCCTGCCTTTAATTAAAAAAAGCAGGGGACCGCAAGAGCCTTCAAAGATGCATTTGCAAACCCAGAAATGTTTTATTTTGGGGAGAACAAGATGTTTTCATTGACTCCACTTAAGGAAAAAAAAAACCACCCTGATTTGCTGGGACAAATGGGAAGGTTTCACTCTGGGCTGGCCTAAAGAGGAAAAATCTTGTTTTTCCTAATTTTTTAATTGAATCTCTAAAGGCCAGAGCAGCTGTTTGCACAGCCCAGGCTTTGAGAAATCCTCACAAGTGTCCAAGGCCAGGCTGGATGGGGTTTGGAGCAATCTGGGGTTGTGGAGGAGGAGAGCCACGGCCACCCCCCACAGGAACCATCCTCGAGTTTCAGGGATGGCGTTTTGGGGCTGAAAATCGACTCTGGAGAGAGAAAGCAGCAGGCGGGGGTTACCTGACCCCCCCACTTTAGGTTTGAAGCCTCAGATCAGGCCCCCCAAAAGCATCTGGGAGAGATTATGGCCCTGACCTGGGGCTGGTGTTTATTCCAAAGGAAGCCACTCGTGATAAGGGGGCACCAGGCCTGACCCGCTCCCGGGGCTTGTTTACATCTCATCGGGAGCAGAACTTCACCCCCACCCTGGTGCTCAGCAGCAAATCCTCCCTCCCCCGGCCCCTCTGACTTCCCTGGGCACGAGAACACACGGAGAGGCGTAAACAGAGCTGTCCAGGGACCTTTTTTGGGGTGTTTTGGCTGACCTGGGGCTGGGGTGGGGATTGTTTGGTGCCGAGGTCGCCGTGGTGAGCAGGATCCCAGTCCTTGGCTGCTGCCACACCTGCTCGGCCGGGCGGGGCTGTCCATGCAGGATGCAGGTTTTGGAAGTTCCCGGTGTTTTCAGTTTCTCCAGGACGTGTCCAGCTCCCGTGGTCTCTGTTCCGTTCCCAGCTCCCGGCTGGAGCGGGAGGCAGCGGCCGGAGGCCCGGGCAGATGTCCAGAGGGAGAGCGGTGGATGTGATCCCCCCCGGGCTCGCAGGGAGCACTCCAGGGCTGGGGGAACAACATCCATGGGCAGCGCTGGATCTCGTCCCGGGATCTGTCGAAGGAGCCCGTGGGTGCTAAAGCTGGTGTGGGTGCAGGGCAGACCAGGCAGGGGCGCGGGGCAGAGACTGCTGAGGGGTCACCGAGGACGTTTGGCTCAGGAATTCCTCTGAGCTGGGAACAGCTGGAGACGGGGAGAGGACTCAGGATATCAAATCCCTTTGTCCTGTTCCTGTGTGGCTCTGGGCCTTGTTATGGTCGCTGCTAGAGAGGAGCAACGAGGGATCGGTGCCTGGGTGAGGACCACGTCCCTTGGCCCATTTTTGGGGTCATTTCCTGCTGCTTTGGCGCCGGTTTCCTCTCCAGGGAGCTGATCCCGGGCTCGGCTCACAGTTCAGACCTGCTCTGTGGATGATCTGAAGCCCAAACTGTTCCATCTCAGCACTGAGGGAGAGGAGAGGAGCCTGATCCTGCTCAGGTGCAGGCGGGGAAGTGGGGATGGACGGCTGGGACTGACCCTTCCTCCATCCCACCCATGTCCTCTTCCCACCCCAAAGCCGCCTCCTCTCTCCAAATATTCCCTCGGAGCTTTCCTCTCCCTGCAGTGCCCCTGCTCTTCTGCTTCTCCCCTTCCTCTGGGCTGTGCATCCTCCTCCAGCCCCCTCCTGCCTCCTCCTCCTCATCCTCTAGGAAGCAGCTCCCGGCTTCTTCCAGCTCCAGTCTGTCCCCGCGGTTCGCCCATTCCGGGAGCTTCGGAGGGAGGGAAATTGAAGCAAACGAGCAAATGGGCCGTGAAAACCAACGTCGGCCAGGAATGCAGCTTTCCGAGGCTGGAATGGGCTGATTCCTGCAGGAACAGGGCCAGGAAGGGTTTTCTCCTCTGCTTTAGGACGTGAAGTTGGGGTTTTTGTTCTGCATTAAGTCTGACGGCCAGGACCGCTCTGCAGCACGGGGACGCCACGGGTGAGCGGCAGAGAAAACAAAGCTTCCCTCGTGGGTCTGGGGAGGATCCCGGTGGATTGACTGCTGGGATTGGTGCCTCCTCCTCAGCTGCACTTCGGGGTCCCCACTCTGTCCTAGCTGTGTTTTAAGCCAGGTTTAGCTGGGCTTGTCCCGGTACCCAGCGGCCGTGGAGGCGATGCCTTCCAGCTCCAGGCTGTGCTTTATCCACGGAATGTGCTGAGCTGGAAGAGACCCACAAGGATCGGCAGCTGCAGCTCCTGGCCCTGCACAGGACCCATTTTTGGGTCAATTCCTTCCCCCGTGGAGGGGAAAAGGAAACTTGTGCCAATGTTTATCCTCGTTCCCCGACTCTTGTCCCTTCCTGGGATCAGCCAGCGGGGCCGGAGAGGAGCTGGAGTGGGAGAGGCCGCGCGCTTGGGCTTGATCTCCTTGCAAGGGCTGGGATTTTTGATCTTCACGGGTGATGTGAAATACTCAGAGCCGTGAAATCACGGAATTGTTGAGGTTGGAAAAGCCCTCTGAGATCAGGGAGTCCAACCACCGACCCAGCGCTGCCAAGGCCGCCACTAAACCGTGTCCCCAAGTGCCACATCCACGTTTAGTGAACACTTCCAGGGATGGGGACTCCAGCACTGCCCTGGGCAGCTGTGCCAGGGCCTGACCACACTTTTGGTGAAGAAATTTTTCCCAGTATCCAATCTAATGAAGAAATTTTCCCTCATAACCCAATCTCCTTGGGTTATCCAACCTTTCCACTTGGAACCGCCCGCGGTAAAGTGGATCCTGTCCCTTGAGGAGATGCTCCAGCTCCTCTCGGATGCTGACAGAGCCCGGACAGGAGGCGGCTTTGCTCTCGTGTTTTATTACCTGCTCATAAACATTTATCCCTGCTGCTCTTCCCGAGGCACGGGGAGCCTGCACGTGGTGACAGCAGCGTGATAAATCCCGCTTCCAGCTCCGGCAGGGCATTCCTGGCTTTGGGATTCCCAGGCTGCTGACAGGTGACGTGGGCTGCCCCAGTGCCCTTGACACTGCTGTGGGAAGGGTTAATTAGGGCTCTGCTCTGCCTCCCCGCTCCCTGATTAATTCCAGCCAGGTGTCCACGGTTCAGGTCTTAAAACAACAACTGCTCCGGAGTCTGGGAACACTTAGCCAGGCCTTGCTCTGCAATCCCAAGTATGGATAAATATTTGCACCTCCGCGGCTGTCAGACACCTCGGAGATACGAAGGCGATTACCGGGGGAGTTCTTTCCGAGGGCAAAGATGGATTTCCTGGGGAGCAGCGGTGCTCCAGCAGCGGGCAGGGCTCGTGGGCTCCTTTCACAGCTCTTCCTGGGTGGTCTTGGGGAAGATCCCGAGGTTTTGGGGGCTGGAGGGGGGGGTGTCGTCCCATGGCACCTCTCGGGGAATCCAAACACGCTCCCACTGGTGTTTGGCCTCACAGCTCCTGGGCCCCGGCTGCCCCAGGTGATGGATTTCCACGGAAGAATGAGGAGGAGAAATGCAGAATCCAGGGAATGTGCACAGCCCCTTTCTCGGGATACCCTGAGGAAAGGCTCGGCCATCCCAGAAAATCCATTTGGTCCTGTGAGCTCCTATTTCCACCTCGCTGTGGTTTGAGGCTGTCAGGTCCTCTCTTTCCGTAAAATCCTCCAGCGGTTTCCAGCTCTGACTTTCACCCCTGTGAGGGAACTTCTGGCTCTCAGCAGCGTGTGATGAGTGCCAGGATGACAGGAGAATTGTGTTTGCTCTGTGACCAGGGCAGTCTGGGTTTTCCAGGCCTCCTTCACACCTGGGAACTCCAAGGAAATCAGTTACCTGCTCTTCTACACCTTTTATCGCAGAATCAGGTTGGAAAAGACCTCTAAGATCATCAAGCCCAACAATCCAATGGCCCTGCTGGTGCTCCTCTGACCATTTTCTACTTTTTAAATATTTTTTAGAGGTATTTTTATGTGTTTGGGTATGAAAGTTGCAGGGGGACCTGCAGACCTGACCCTCATCTTGCTCTGGCCAGCGACGGCAAAACTAAAACCCAGCCCAGGGGCCATGACTGACTGGATTCAGGGATATCTGGGCGGCAGAATCCTGATTATTTGGGCAAGTAAAGAGCCTCACAAGAGGGCTCTTCCCTCCGGAGTGTGATGGAGCTGTTCTGCCCCTCTGGGGAGTCTGTGCTGTATTGAAACTCTCGTAATAACTTCACAGGCGTTTCCACATTCAAGCGATCATAATAACGCTCATAAAGCACACTCCGGGGTGAAGTATTTATGAATTATTTGACTTAAAGTAGAGGGGAAATAAAAAAAAAAAAAGAAAAAAAGAAGAAGAAAAGACCTGGGCTGAATGAACAGCTCTGAGAGAACCATAAACTGAGAGGAATCGTATTGCAGAGGGCGATTTTGTGTGTGCAATAAAAGGAATGTTTATGGCTCCGCTGCCTAAATTTGGTTTGGATGTTTTTGAAGCGAAGGGCTTTGAAATAACTTACAATTTTTCTCCTTTCATTTTTATATTGCCTGGAAGAGAAACGCCAGGCACGTCTGGGTTAGGCGTGGAGTGAGGAACCAGGTGGGAGCACCGGGAATCCGGTGGCGCGGCCTGGGACCGGGGCCCGGAGCAGGTGAGGAGGGAGACGAGGGAGAGCAGAAGGAAGCTCCGGGGCCCACGGGAGATGCTCAGCCCCAGGCTGGCTCCCTCAGAGCCCACCCCGGGGCTTGGTGGCCACGTGGCTCCCATTCCCTGCCCGGGGCAATAAATAGTCGGGATCCCAAATCCCTGGTGAGGGATCGGCGTGTCCGGAGGCGTTTCTGGAAGCTGTTCACACCCTGCAGGGAGGCGGAGGGCTGGGAGGTTTGTCTTCCCTCCTTTCCCAGCCTGAGGGGATGCTTTTCCAGGGAGATGAAGGGGAGGGAGCCGGGATACCTGAGGCGGGCTGGGTTCGTCCCAGGCCTCGGTTCGCCCCCGATCCCAAAGAAGGCAGAGGACTGGAAAGACTCTGCCCTTCAGCAAACGGGGGCAAATCTTCCACCACACCCCTGAAAGCCGTTTGCAAGTGACGGGGAAGAATTTCCACCCCCGAGGAAGAGGGGAGGGAGCGCGGAGCTGGTTCAGGACGTGGCTCTCAGGATGTCAGGGATGACCCGATGAGTGCAGCCGCTGCTGCACCTTCCCCGAGTCCCTGCAGCTGGGGAGGGCCTGGATCTGCCGGGAAGCCGGTCTGATTCAGGCAGCAGGAATGCAGACACCATCCCTCCTTGTTTTGGGGGTTTCGTTTGCTCCTTTCCTACATACCAGGATCAGGCACAGCGACCCGAAGCGAAGCCCCGGCTCGTAAATCCTCGCCGCTGCCAGGACCCGCAGGGATTTCTTCCCTCCGTCAAACCCACTCGTCAGATCCCTCCCAACACGTTTTTAATGGGGGAACTGAAGGCTCTGACGTTCCCTCCGGGACATCTGCTCGCAGGGAGGCTCTGGCTGCCACCCCTGGCCCGGCAGCAGCCGGGATTCTCCCGCCTGGAAGCACTTAGGGCTGGGGTGGCTGCTGGGTTGTGGCACCCACACGGGGCGAGCAGGGAGCTGCCCGCGGCTCCGGATGGGCTCCCTCAGGGCTGGGGGTGGGTGCTGGGGATGTTGCCCCGTCCCCAGTGAAGTGTCACAGGTAGGAAGTGAGTAACGAGGAGAATCCATGGGAATTCTCAGGAAACCACCGGGATAAATCAGCTGGGAGTGGAGGCACGTTGCTCTCTGTGCTTTGAAATTTTCAGGTCACAAATTTGGCACCCGATGTGGCTATTTCCTCGTGGGCTGTAGGATTCCCAGGAATACCATTGCTGGAGACAAGGGCAAGAGCATCACCGTCATCATCATCATCGTGGAATCTCCTGAGCTGGAAGGGATCCAGAGGCGTCCACAGGGATCCACGTGGCACTTCACGTTTAGTGGGAGTGGGGACACTCAGTGAGTCTGATTTTCCATCCTCACTGGGCTCTGGTTCCAGAAAACAGATTAAACACGAAGCAGATGAAACCTCGCACTGAGGATGTGAGGTTGGGGTAACACAAACCGGGACCCCCTGGCCTGGGATCCTCCACAGCTTCATTAATGAGAGGAACCAAAAATTAACACCGGGCAAGTTGATTTCTCCTGGCTGCTGCTGGATGAAGTTCAGCTTGGGGGACTTTTTAACCTTAAACCAGACATTTTCAGGTCTGGGTTAAATTATGCCTCCACAGGCTGTCATTAGAGAATAAAAGGAGCAGGTAATTTTAACATTTTTGAACAATTGCCCAGATTGAATTTTTTAAAGAAGAAACCTCTGTGAGTGTTCATGGACGCGGAGAGGAAAGCGGGGCTGGAATGCTTTGATTTATGAGTGGGGCTGGGGATGCCCGGGAAGGAGCAGGTCCTTGGACAGCGGCCACACGAGCGAGGGAGGCTTGAAAGCCCTGCCGAAATCTTTGTGGTCAGAGGGTTTCACTGCTGCTCTGATCCCTCTCTGATTATCAAACAGAGCCCAAATTCCTTCCCGATGACATGGGAGGGAGAGCGTTACCGGAGAAGCCAGCTGATGGATTCAGGGTGAGAGGGATGTGGCTGAGGGTCCTTTGGTTTTGGGGGGAGGAATTCCATGCCGAGGTGACTCATGGAGGTTCCTGCAGCCTGCCGAGCTCGGGATGTTGTTTTATTCTCACTGTGGACGTGGCCGTTGAACCACAGAATCCCAGAATGGATTCGGCTGGATCTTAAATTTCACCTCATTCCACCCCCTGCCATGGACAGGGACACCTTCTGCTGTCCCAGGTTGCTCCAAGCCCCGTCCAGCCTGGCCTTGAGGGCATTTTTAAGGGGTGAAACAACTTCCTCGTCCATGACACATTTTGCAGAGTAGCTGCACCCCCAAACTGGAAGAGAAAACCCCAGACGGCAGCACGGTGTGAAGCCAGGCCTGTTTGGGCCTCTTCCCTCTGGCATTTTCCAGTGGAGGTGGGAAATGAGACACGTCACGTGCTGTGCCCTGCTCCGACTCCCCCAAACCTTTACCCCCCAGGAAAACCTGACCCCTCGAGAGGCTGAGCCTGCCCAGCAGCGGGCGAGGCAGCGGGAGAAGCTTCCCGACCCCACTCGGGGAGTGGAAGAGCAGCGGGATCAGCGCTGGGACCTCGCTGCGCCGCCTCAGAGCTCCCAACGCCCCTCGCGGGTGTGAATGGGGCTGGAGGAGGGTCCCGGGGAAGGGGGGCTCCTGGAGCCACCACCGCACGTGCAGGGAGGTTACGGCTGCTCCTGAGCGAGTGTTCTTGCAGCTCTGCCTCGCTGCAGCCCCCGAACGCCAGGGATGGATGTGCTGGAGAGGGTCTGGCCTTGGCAGCTCCTCCCAGGAACGGTGCAGAGCAGGCTGAGGCACCACCAGCGCCGGCGAGGGATTGACGGAGTCAGAATCATGAAATCATGGAATGGTTTGGGTTGGGAAGGACCTTAAAGCTCAGCCACGGGCACCCCGTGCCGTGGGCAGGGACACCTCCCACTGTCCCGGGCTCTCCCTGCTGCTGAATCCCTTTCCAAACAGACAGGCTGAGATCGGGAGAGTTTGGGGTTGTGCCAGCCCGTGCAAGGAGCTGCCCTGAATCAAATCTCCAGGCAGACGGGCTCTGGTGGGGCTTGTAAAACACTGAGCACCTTCTTGGCAGAGCTGCAGTAAATAAAAGTGAGTAAAAAAAAAAAAAAAAAAATTTGGCCCGGTCTCCTGGGAAAGGGGGAGCTCCTGGCCCGGCTCAGTCCCAGCCCTGCTGCAGCAGCCCTGTGGAAAAGGGCTTACGGCTGGACTGAAGGGGGAAAATCCTCAATATTTGGATTGATGAAGTAAGGGAAAAAGCGGCTCAGAGAGGAGGATGGGCCCAGAGGGGGTTTCTGTGCACGGGGAGATGACCTGGATGTGTCACATCCCACGGGCAGGGACACCTCCCACTGCCCCAGGGTGCTCCAGCCCAGCCTTGGGCACTGCCAGGGATCCAGGGGCAGCCACAGCATCTCTGGGCACCCTGTGCCAGGGCCTGCCCACCCTCACAGCCAGAAATTCCTTCCCGGCATCCCATCCACCCCTGCCCTGTGGCAGTGGGAAGCCATTCCCTGTGTCCTGTCCCTCCATCCCGTGTCAAGCTGGCAAAGAGCTCGGTGGTCCAGCCCGGGAAGGGCAGGATGATGCCTCGCTCAGCCTTGGAGCAGGGAGGCTCCTGGCAAAGCCCAGCCCTGGGCTGCCTTTGCCTGGCGAACATTTGATCGCTCGCAGAGGGGGTGCTGGCGCATCCAGATGTTCCCAGAGCTCAGACCCAACACAGGCACCAAAAATAAGATAAGACAAAAATAATTCCCAATAAAGCTCGCTTCCTAAAGGCAATAAATAACCCTGAGCAGATGCTGGCTGCTCTCAATCCAATTACCCACCAGCAGGGCTGTGAGGGAAAGCACACCGACCCCCTTTGCTGGGAACTGGGGCTTCGGCCTCTGCCAGTTCCTGGCCTCCCACACTGCCCCGAACCCGGCTGAGCTCTCCAGGGGCAGGACATCCACGGGCAGCACAGGGGAGCTCCTGCCCAAGGCACCTCTGCAGCCTCAGGGCTCTGCTGCCATGGGAATTTTACCCTGCAACCCCCAATCTGGAGTCCCTCGTCCCCACGGCTGCCACAGCAGGGCCTTCGGGAGCTCTGTGGTGTGGGAAAGCAGGGAAAAGCCTCCTGCAGCCCAGCAGAGAGTCATGGAATGGTTTGGGTTGGAAGGGAGCTCAAGGATCATCCAGTGCCACCACTGCCGTGGGCAGGGACCCCTCCCACTGTCCCAGGCTTCTCCAAGCCCCATCCAGCCTGGCCTTGGGCACTGCCAGGGATCCAGGGGCAGCCACAGCTGCTCCGGGCACCCTGTGCCAGGGCCTGCCCACCCTCACACCAGGAGGATTCCAGTCAGGATGGGACTCAGAGCCCTCAGGGTAGCCCAGAGCCAGCTGGACCCTCTGTTCCCGAGGAGGACAAACCTGTGGGAAGGTGTCCGAGCAGGGCAGGCCGTGCTGTCCCTGCAGCTGCTCCTGCTGCTGGGCACCCTCTGGGATACACTGGGAGCTCCCCCAGGCATCAGTGGCCACTCCTGGGGCTCTGCAGCCACGGCCGGTGGGGAGCTTCTGGAGGGGGCTCCACGTGACAGCAGTAGAAGCGTTCCTGGAGGGGTGCCCTCGCCGGAGTAAATCGTTGGCAGCCACGCGCTCGTTCCCTTCCCATAAACAAAGCCAGGGAGATAAAAGCAGCAACAGCCTCGGCCGCCTCCTCCTTCCCCCCCGGAGCAGCCCCTGCACGCCCACCCCCCATCTGGAGCTCATTGGGGGCAGCTGCTGGAAGGACGGGGCTGGGATCCAGCTGAGCCGCCAGCTCGGGAGGGAGCTGGAAAAACGGGGCCCAGTTCGGGCTGGGAGCTGGGGTCGCATCCGTGGTGGCAGATTGGAATCGCAGCCTGGGATTGCTGGGGACAGGAGCTGGGCTCGATGGTCCTCGTGGGTCCCTTCCAGCTCAGGAGGTCCCGTGGAGCAGAAGGGCGAGGCGGCCACCGAGGGTTTTTAGGGCTGCTGGAGGGAACCTCTGCCTCAGGCACTCCTCGCTCCCACCACAGCCGAGCCTCAGCCCTTCAAACCCCAAGGCCGGCAGTGGTTCTCCCTCCTGAATGTTTTCCAGCCCTTGGCCACTTTTTGGTCGGGGTTTTTTTTTTTTTTGGTGGAGACCTGGGCAGACAACTGACAAATCACCCTTAATCCACCTGAGCTGCTAAATCTCCTGCTAATCCCTCCCCAGCACTGCTCCCCTCCAACAGCCCCTCTTGCGCCCATCAATCAGCTCCTGGGTGTCCATGCGGGGAAATCCTCTCCTTTGGAAAACCTGGGGACCTCCCACAGCGTCCCTGTGACCCTGGAGAGGGGTCAGTGCTCTGAGTAAACTGGTGGGGAGGGCAGGTCCTCATATTTATATGGAAACCCATTAGCTGGGAATATTTTATGGGCTGGAAGCGGAGGCTGGGGGCGATGGGAGGGCCGTGGGCAGTGCTGGAGCTGCCTCTGAAATGCCCCAACACGCCCTGGTTTGCCCTCCACGCTCGTGGCTGGGTTATCCAGCACGTTCTTAAAGCCGTGGAGTGAGAGAAGTGGGTGCTGAAGGTGTTCAGAGAGGGGAAAAAAGAGCTGAGAGCTTTCCCTGCTGGATTTTAAAGCCGAGCAAAAGCTCCCAAACCAACCTGGATCCCTCCTGGCTGGTGCTGTAGCCAGCTGGTCCCTCGTGGACGATGTCCTCTTGCAGGCCCAGCATGGATTTTGGAGGTGTTGCTGTTTTCAACCCAGCCCTGACTCCATCACATGCTGATTGCTAAATCCTGGGAAATGCGGGATCTTGGCTCCTGAGCTGGGAAAGACGCTCCATGATTTCAAGGAATGGGCAGGACGGGGAGAGCCAGGGGGAGCAGCATTGGGCTGCTGCCGGGTCAGGGAAGGGAGGATGAGTTGTCCCAGGGAACACAGCCTTTTGTTGAATTTACAGGTGGGCTTGGGCATGCTGGAGACACACAGCTTCCCTGATTCCCAAAAAATGCCGTGAATCCTCCCCAGGAATGCTCCACGGAGAGCTGAGATCCCGGAAAACGCACAGGATCTGTGATATAACAAAGACAGAGCAAAGCCTTGGGGTGGCCTGGGGAGGGATGGCGGGGATGAGGTCTGGGCCATTCCAGGAGCCTGAGGGGATGTGGATTTTGGGGGGTTGCTGGTGCTCAGGGCTGGTTGCCAACCCCAGGCTCCCATCCCGGTCTGCCTGCTGACATCAAAGGGCTTCGGATCAGGCACTGATAAATTTGTTCCTAATGGTTTCATCTTTTTGATCTGCTGTTCGTGAGCTGTGCCATGAGCCTGGAAGACCAGGGACCATCTCTGGGTGCCAACCAGGGCATGTGGGTGCCCGACAAGGCACAAACAGCACTCTGAGCGTTCGGGACCTGTTGGTGTTGTGGGGTCGGACCCCTCCCTTCTCCCTGATCCCCTTCCCTAATGCTGGAAACCCACCCATGAGATTCAGCAGGGTGAGAGCTCCTCTTGACGTTTATTTCTGTCTGCAGGGAGGAAGGTTGAAGGTGCTGAGGGGCATCCTGTTTGGACAAGCCCTACCCAGTCCTACCCACTGGAGCTCAGCTGCACGCTCAGGACTCCCACTGGCTCCACGCCGGAATTTGCCTATCCATGATCATCTCCCACAACATCTTCGTTCTTGGAAAGCCTCAGCAAAACATTCTGAGGAGCTGAGCAGGGAGCAGTCGGAGACCACAGCTGTGAGTGTCCAGGCAGAGCTCCCTGGTGAGTCTTCACAAAGGAATTCTGTGTCCCTCCCACTGCTTTGCCCTCCCCAAAGTGACTGGAGCAGGGGAAAGGAGTGTTGTTCCTGGGTAGGCTCTGCAGAAGCTTTCTGGAGGAATTGGAGGAACAGAGAGACCTTTTTTGAGTTAATTTTAATGCCAGCACTGAACTCCTTGATACCAGCAGAGATCTCTGGGGCCGTGAGCCGTGGTCCCTGTTCCCTTGGGGTCTGTCTTTTCCTGGGACAAGGTGACGAGGTAAATTGTAGCCCTGGGCTGAGGATTTACTGTAGCCCTGGGCTAGGGATTTTCTTCCCATGCATCATCTGCAGAGGGGAACTGAACAGAGCCAGGACCAGGGTCTGAAACCTCCCCGTTCTCATCTGACCGTGCCGGACAGGGCCGAACCAAGACGGCAGCCCCTGTAGGCCGAGGCCTTCCAGGCCCAGTTCCCTTCTGGGAAAAGCTGAAGCCACGGCTGCTCCTGAAGGCCAATTCCAGCCGAGCAGGTGGCCCAATCCCGGCCTGGGATCACCGGCCTGTCCCATCGGAGCGGGAGCAAGCGGGAACACGAGGGGCCGGGCAGGAACGGGCAGCCGGGTCTGGATCTGGGAGGGTCTGGAGTCTCCGTGTGCCAGCTCCAGTGCCCCAGAGGGACCGTCCCTTCGGCACGTCGATGTCCCCCAGGGACCCACACTGTCCCTCCCCACCGAGCTGTGACCCCAGGGCCTCCTCCCGCCCTCCCTGTGCATCCATCCATCCCCCTCCTCCTCCTCTCCCGGTGCTGTTTGCAGATCCGCCCATGGAGGCCAGGGAGGGATGGAAGATTTCCTTCAAGAAGCTCCTCAGCATCCTCCTCTTCAGCGTCATCTTCAGCTCCTGCCTCATCATCTCCCTTTGTCCGTTTGGGAGTTTGGAGCTGGAGCATCACTACCCCGTTCCCTCTGCCCAGACAGCCCAAGGATGTGAGAACGTCAGCGCCCCGCCCAGGGGTGGCCGCAGCCTGACCATCCTGCTCTGGACGTGGCCCTTCGGGTCCCGCTTCAACTTCACCGAGTGCTCGGAGCTCCTCAGCTTCCCGGGCTGTCGCTGTCACTTCACCACCAACCGCAGCCACTTTTGCCAGGCGGATGCCGTGATCCTGCACCACCGGGATGTGTGCGGGGACAGGGAGCGCCTGGCCCGGCTGCCCCGGCTCCCGACCCAGTCCTGGATCTGGCTCAACATGGAGTCTCCGAGCCACTCCTCAAACCTGAGCGCCATGGACAACCTCTTCAACCTGACCATGTCCTACCGGCGGGACTCGGACATCTTCATGCCCTATGGGGAGCTGCGGCTCCTGGGGCAGCCCCAGCCCGTCGCCATCCCACACAAGTCCAGGCTGGTGGCCTGGGTGGTCAGCAACTGGCAGGAGGAGTCCCCCCGGTCAGGTACTACCAGGAGCTGCGCAAACACATCCCCATGGATGTCTACGGGAAGAACCACACCCCGCTGGTCCAGGACCAGCTCCTTGCCACCATCTCCCAGTACACCTTCTACCTGGCCTTCGAGAACTCGCAGCACCAGGATTACATCACCGAGAAGCTCTGGAGGAACGCGCTGTCCTCCGGCACCATCCCCGTGGTGCTGGGGCCTCCTCGGGAGAACTACGAGCACTTCCTGCCCCCCGACTCCTTCATCCATGTCTATGACTTCGGCAGCGCCCAGGAGCTGGCTCGGTTCCTGTTCGAGCTGGCCTGGGACGCCGAGAGGTACCGGGGCTACTTCCAGTGGCACCGGTGGTTCCAGCCGGTGCTGGGGACGGGCTGGGCCCTGCGGCTCTGCAGGGCCTGTCAGTTCCTGCACACCACGGAGCCCCAGTACCGCGCCGTGCCCAACCTGGCCGCGTGGTTCGTGTAGCTGCTGGTGGCTCAGCTGCCCCTTCGCCCCCCTGCAGTTTCCCGGGATGGCTGGAGGCACTGGGAACTGAGGGACAAGAGGAGCGTTGGAGCAAACAGGGACAAGGAAGTTGCGAGGTGTCGATGTCTTTGTTTTGCCAGAGAATGGAAGAGGAGTTTGGGGTGGGTTTGGCTGCTCCCTGAAGAACTCGTTTTGCCAGTCTCGGAGAAGTTCACCTTCAGTCCCTGTGGACAGTTCTGGAGCAGCTCCAGAGGCGGGAGAACCAAAGCAAGAGGGGAAGGTGGAACAGCAATTCCCATCACAAAGCTGTCCCAAGGACTTTGTGCTGTCCTTGAAAGGGATGGCACGGCCAGGCTGCTGCTCCTGCTGCAGGGGGGGCTGGTCCTGCTCCTCTCTCCCAGTCCCTCTCCTCCCTCCCAATTCCTCTCCTCTCTCCCAGTTCCTCTCCTCTCTCCCGGTTCCTCTCCTCTCTCCCAGTCCTGCAGCCCCACCCTGGGCTCTCCCTGGCCACCTTTGGGTGCTGCCTCAGGACATCCCCCCCATCTCCACTGATCCCCTGGACACTCTGTTTTCCCAACTGCTGATCCCTGAGCTGAGCTCTTCAAAGGCCTGTCCTGACCCCAGGGGTTTTCCACGAGGGAAGTCAGCTCCCAGCCCAGCAGTGCTCACAGGGATGCAATTGTTTCCTCCTCAGCAGCGTCTCACAAACATTTCCAAGAATTCCAGCTGCTATTCCTCCTGCAGTCATTGCGTTGGACCATCCACAACCCCTTGTTTTACCATCAAAAATCCCTCATTGTCATCACCAGCCTTTGCCACCTCCATTTTTCTGCTGCTTTGGTCGAACAAGTGGATCAGCACAAGCCAAATGGAGATTCTTCTCACTGGGAGTTAATTTTGAGAAGCTCCAACACTGGGGTTCAGCACTCGGAGCATCCCATTTCCTGCCTCGTTCCTTTTTCCATTGCGAAGTGACCGAAGGAATACCGATCATCATCTGGGAGCTGGGAGTTCTAAGCTGGGGCTTAAATGAAACTGCTTTACTTAAAGCAACAAAAATTTGCCACTTACACTGTGGAAGTTGACAACGCACACCTCATCTCCAAGGAATGACACCCAAAACCATCCCTGATCCCAACACATCCCAACTTCACATTTTTTTCCTGCGACCGCTGTTTTCATTCTAATCTTTTTTTCTGTCGTGCTCTTGGAGGAGTCAGATTTTCCAAGCAGCCCTCTCCCGTTGGGACACTGAACTTTAATTTGTCCATTTTTTATATTTATTTATTTCATTCTGGACTGGCTGGCAGCGGGATTTGGGTTTTCCTCGGATTTCTGGAGCGCACACACGCCGTGCACGGGTGCAGCAGGAGATTTATGGCTCTCCAAAGATTCTTCCTAAAATATTTACAAAGTGGAGCTCGGAGCGGGAATGTTTGACTCGGCCGTGGCTGTCAGGCCTCTGGGTGGCATGAGGGGGGAATATAAACAGACCTTTTTTTCCATTCCCAAAAAAATACTATAAACCTTTAATCCTTTTTTTTTCCTCTCTCTCTTCCCCCTCCCGTTGTTCCCCGTTTTCCGGTGCAAGGTTTGAACCTATTTTGGAGTGCAAATTAAAATAAACTTTGTTTTTCTGGACAGACTGGGCTGGGAGTGATGGTGTTAAAGGACAGGGATTTTTCCCTTTCCCTTTTTCCCTTTGCCTTTTTCCCTTTCCCTTTCCCTGTCCCTGTCCCTGTCCCTTTCCATTTCACATGATTTTTCCAGAATTGTCACATCTTTGAGCCAACCCAACTGGAAGCTCCTTTCCCAGAAGGGCCAAAGCTGATTATTTCTGAGTCTTTCCCCCAAAAAATCCCAATTCCCCTTTTCCTTGGCCATCCCCACTCCCATGGTGGGGACTGACCATCACTCAACCATCGTGAAAGACGAGAAAGCCAAAGAATCCTTCTTTTTATTCCCACTTTGCTGCGAGGATGGAACAGATCACACCCGAGTTCAGGTTTGTTTAAAAAAAATAATATCAAACAGCTTTTTTTGGTTTTATTTTCTTTTTTTCCCCTCCTCCCCCCCCAAGGTTCAGGATAAATGGTACAAATGTAATAAATGTAAACTGCGCTTGGCACCGTCGGGGTCAATAAATAACATAAAAAAGGGAGCGAGCGCGGGAGGCGTTTGGGAGGCGGCGCTTTGGGATCTAAATAAATAACATAAGTTACTTCCAATAAATAGCAGTATCCAAAATACAGATGCATTGCATCCACTTCTGCAGCCGGGCGCGGGCCCGGCGATTCCGGAGGGGGAACGGGATAATCCGGATGGTGCTGAGCGGAGCCGGGGCTGGGCTGAGCGCTCCCGGCCTGCTCCTGCCAGTGGCGCTGAAATGAGAATTCTTTCTTCCCTTTTCCCCCTTTTCTACCTTTTTTATTTCCTTTTCCCCTTTTTTTTGCTTTTTCTCCTTTTTTCCTTTTCCCTTTTTCCTTTTCCCCTTTTTTCCTTTTCCCCTTTTTTTCCCCCTTTTTTCTTTTTCCCTTTTTTCCTTTTCCCCTTTTCCTTTTATTTCCTTTTTTCACTTCTCATTTTTATTCCTTTTCCCTCTTTTTCCCCTTTTTCGTTTCTTCCCTTTTCCCTTTCCCCCGTTTTCCCTTCTTTTCTTTTTATTCCTTTTTCCCCTTTTCCCCTTTTTTTCCTTTATTATTTTTCCTTTTTGCCCTTTTCCTCTTTTTTCCTCTCTCCCTTTTTACCTGGTCTTTTTTCCCCCATTTCCTCCTTTTCATTTTATTTCTTTTTTCCCTTTCCCCCCTCTTTTCTTCCTTTTTTTTCCTGTATCTTTTCCCTTTTTTCCCATTTTTTCTCCTTTTTCCCTTTTACCCCTTTTTTTCTTTTTTCTCCCCCCCTTTTTCCCTTTTCTCCCCCCTCCTCTTTGGGCTTTCCCTTCGAGGCCACGCTTTGTTTAGCCCAGAAGGAAAACACGTGGCAGCCCCGCTCCCAATTTACAACGGGCAGAAAGCTGAGGCTCTGAATCCCACCAAAATATCATTTGTCTCCATAAATCGGGAAAATCCGTTCTCCCCAGCAGGATTCTGGAGCTGTCTAAACCCAGACCGTTCCCTCTGCGAGCGCTTTCATCGAGTGGAAACGACGATGTTGGACCCATTTCCCCCCTCGTGGATCCCAAACTGGGAGAGAGACCCTGGGAGCAAACGGGACCCCGAGCGATTTGCGGGACGTGTGGATCTGATCCGGAGCTGGAGCCGTGGCACATCCTTCCCCAAGCACGGCGTGTCCTGATGGAAAACCCACCGGAAACCCCATAACTCACCGTGGCCGGGCTGGGAGAGCACAACCCTCGTGTCTTGTGCTGTCACAACCAACGGGATTGTTTTAAACATCTCCTCGTGTTTCCAAACCTCCTGCTCTTCCAAACCTTCCTCTCCCGGGAGGAGCTGCAGCCCCAGACAAGCAAAAACCCAACCCCAAAACTCCCTCAACAGCTGTTGCACACTGGTTATTATTATTAATATTACTATTAATATTAACCAGCACATGGGATGCTGAGGAAGGAGCCAGATGAGATTCTGCTGTGGCTTTGAATAGGGGATTTTCCTTTTTTTTCGCACTGTAGACATTCTTCCGGCCAGCTCCAGCTCCGATTACAGCGGAGGGGGCTGGAGAAATGGAAAGCATCAGGGAAACCTCAGCTTTTCTATTGGAACCACATTTCCAGGGCCGGTTGGCAGCGGAGCGGCGCGGGATGGCACCGGGAGAGCTGGAGGAGCTCCATGCAGAGGAGGAGCCCTGAAGAAGACGTGGAAGCAGAATCCGTCCTCATGGCCACACCACGATGCCCCAGCTCATCCCATCGGGGAGTTCTGTGGCTGCAAATCCCAGCTGTTCCCAAAAAAACCCCAGCAGGAGCAGCGCGAGGCAGATGGGGAACATCCCCTCCACACGGGCTGCAGCTCCACTGCCAGCAGGGGGATATTTGAAAAAAAAGAGGAGAAAATGATGGATTGGAGCTATTCCTGCTGGTTTGAACACACCATTTTATAGAGTCAGGTTTTCTTCCTGGTTTTGGGGGGCTCCAGGCTGGATTTGCACTGGGAATGGGGGGTTTAGCAGCTGGGAGATGTCCCAGCCCGAGCCTCCACCCCGCTGCTCCCTTGTCCCCTCGTCTTCCTGCTGCTCCCACCCACCCTGGCGAGAGGAGGGTCCCTTGGGCCGGGTGCCCACCATCAAGGCACCCTAAACCCCTGGATTCTGCCAAAAACTGTCCCAAACCGGGGTGCAAACCCTCCAACCTCTCCCCGTGAGCAGAGGCAGCTCCTGCTCCAAATCCTCCTCCGCGGCGCCGGGTCCTGCGCTGCTTCATCAGCACCTTCCCTGCCTTTATTGCTCCGGTTCCATCTCTGTTTTTCACTGCAACAAAACTAATTTTAGTTTTATAGCAGTGAGACCTGGAAAGCACCCAAGCCCTTGAGAGGACTGTTATTATTATTATTATCATTATTATTATTAGATTTGGGTGCTTTTTTCCCCTTAAACTCGAGCGAGCCGCTTATCCGCCGCGAGCCCGGCGCGGCTCCCGCTGCCCATCTGCCATTCCCCTCCTCCAGCTGATTATTTTGGGCCACTTTTCCCATTTCCAGGCAAAACCAGGGCTGCAAACTCCCACCTCGCTTGGGGAGCTGCACCTGCAAGCGCGGAGTTTATCCGCTCTCAGTTCCCATTTCCCGGGCGAGGGTTTCACACCCCACGCCCGCGGCTGCCTCCTGCCTTTCCCAAAATACAGGGAAAACTCCGTGTTACAGAGTCCAGGCTGCCTTCCCGGGATGCCAGGCCTGCTGAAGGATGGTGTTTATATTCCTCCACTACGCCCTGGCTCCGTTCAGCCAAGAGCTGCGTTTGGATGAAAAGCAAGGGAAAAACAATCCCCACCAGCCTGGCCCTGTGTGGAGGTCGGGAATGCGGCCGGAGCTGCTGTCCCCCACCCCGTCCCCATCCCAAGGGATCCAACCTGCTCCCCCAAACCCTGCGCACCATCCCTGCGCTGCTGGGATCACCAAACCAGCCCTCCTCCTCCTCCTCCTCCTCCTCGGGATGAAGGCACAAGGGGTTTTCCCCCCCGTTTCACCGGAGCGAGGAGCCAGGACGGCGGCGGGTGGCACACGGAGTGTTTTCCCTCACGGTGGTTAATGCCCAGGACACGACACCAATATTCTCCTTCTGTTTATGATTTGCTTTTTCTGGGAAGGGAGCCAAGGGGAGAAAACCCATCCATCCCAGGCAGCAAACCGAGCCTGCCCAGGGACTGTGAAAGGCTGCGGGCTCATTTATTTCCCCCCAGAGTAAACAGCAGTGACACTGCTGTAAATGCGAGCGGAGCCAAACCCAGGCCCGAGTCCCCTCTCCCGCAGGATTCCAGCCCCGAGCAGGGGATGGGGGATGCTCCCGGGAGAGCCGGGGGGATTTTGGGAGACACCAAACCAGGGATGCTCCTGCCCACACCGCCGAGTGCCACGGCTCTGCTGGTGGCCCGGGGAGGTTCTGTCACTTCCCTGGCGGTGGCCGGGCTCCGGCCCAGCTGCCCGTGGCGGGGGCACGGGAGGTTAATCCAGTTACTTCAGATTATCCCGAGTTTTAAGAAGAAAAGCCCCAGGGCTGCAGGAATGAGACGATGGCAAAAGGGGCACAAGCCAGAGGGAGTCAGAGCCTCTCACAAGCCACTGTTGGCGCTTCTGTGCCCCCAAACACCAGAATCTGGGGAGATTCAATCCCCCCCAGCAGCGCAGGGTGGTCCCAAAACCCTGGGAAACCCCAAAGCTACAGAGAGAAGGACTCAGCTCCCACCCTGGGGCAGCACAGGGCACCTGCAGCTGCCTGACGCACCCCGAGCCTGTAACGCACCCCAAGACACACCCCGAGTGTGCAGCACACCCCAGAACACACCTCGAGTGTGCAGCACACCCTGTCCAGTACCACCCAGCACCGGCACCGCTCACAACACCCCCTGCGCTCCACCACACCCCAGCGTGTGCCACACCCGTGTGCCACGCCCCGACACGGGACCCCTGGCACGTGTGGGTCCCCACATGCCAGAGACACCTGCCCTGCACCACCCCCTGTGTGACACGAGTGACACGAGTGACACGCAGCGTGCCCCACACACCGAGGGCTGGACACGCCCCATGCACGCGGCACACCCACTGTCACCTCAGCGGCGCTGGCACGGACCCCCGGGCCACCCGCAGAGGGGACAACAGCCTCAAGCAGCCGTCACCGCTCCAACCACCTCTGCCACGGCACCGGCCGCGTCTCTAGTCCTGCGCAGCGAGCGGGACGGTGACGCCGAGGGACACGCCGGCGGCTCAGTCTCTCCTCCTCCGGCCACTCCAGCCTCCATCCCCGTCCCTCTGCCACAGCCTCGTGCCGGGGCGGCCCCGTCACACGCAGCCGCACTCCTTGGCCGACAGCTCGTTGACGGTGTAGTAGCGGTTGTAGGCGTCCAGGAAGGACACGTCGTCGTCGTAGGCCAGCGGCCTGCAGCACGGCCGAGCCCGGATCTTCTCCTTCCGGATCTTTCTCCGGCTCCTCATGCTCTTGAGGGAGAGGTCGTAGCTGCGCACGGCGGCCTCGCAGGTGCCGCTGCAGTAGCGGAACAGAACCGTCTCGTCCGACTCGTAGCCCAGGCCCAGCTCGCTGACGCTGACCTCCAGCTCGCGCAGCTCGCAGGGTTTGTGGCGGGCGCGGGCGCGTTTCCTGCGGCTGCCGGCGCGAGGGAACAGCGGCAGCTCGTGCCCGCCCGAGTTCATGGCCTGGCGGTAGCGCTCCACCAGCGCCGAGATCAGCTGCCGGATCTCGCCCTCCGTGTAGCTCTCCAGCAAGGCGCTGTCTGCAAGAGGAGGGGACGGGGTTAGTGGGTGTCCCCCCGGGGTGTGGGCGTTGCTGGGCTGGGTGGAGGTGGCCTGAAATGGGAGATCCTCCACGGATGAGGATCTTGGGATCCTCCAGGATGGAGGTGCCTTGGGGCGGGTGGATAACCTCAGGATGGAGATGCCCTGAGGTGGGAGGACATCCCCCAGAATGAAAATTCCCTGGAGTGGGTGAACTCCCCAGGATGGAGATCCCTTGGGGCAGGTGGATTTGGGGAGAAACACCAATGAATTTCACATTCGCACTGTTTCGCTCTGGCCTGGGAGCCCCGAGACCCCAAGGGCTGCCCCCGAAGACCCCAGGGCCAGCAGCCAACACCCAAACTGTGCCCAGCCACCGCTGGCAGCACCCGCATCCCTTCGTCCCAACCCCGCATCCAGGGTTATTCCAGCTCAGCTCCGCGGGAGGCACAGGAAAGACAGAGGAAAGCGTGATTTGACAGCTTGTCATCGGTTTCCAAATTTCCACCCAAAAAAAGCAGTTCCTCTGGTTTGGAATCAAAACAAACACGTGGGGATTTCCAGCCCTCAGGGAGCACCAAGGGGCGAGCGAGGGGAGCTGCTGCCCTGCCCTCATCTGCAGCTCCTGTTTGACATTTTCCATTTGTAAAAAATAGCATGGAACTAAAAAAAAAATTACCAAAAAAGAGGCGTTTGGAGGGAAAAAAAAGCAGCTTCTTTGCAGTAAATGAGCTGCTTGAGTTCCCCTCTGTGGAGAGCTGCCGTGTTCACACCAAGGTTTGGTGCCCAGTGCCCCCTGTTTGCCCCAAGGTTTTGTTTAAACCCTCCTAAAGGGGATGTTCGGATGCAGGAGAGGGCAGGGACTGACCCCACAGGGATCTGGGGGGATCTGTGGGTCCGGGAGGGACAGTGACCCCGGGATGGAGGAGCAGGAGCTTACACTGGGCCAGCAGAGAGCCGTGGCGTCGCAGGGCCCGTGGGGATCTCCGCGGAGCCGCCGGCAGCGAGGAGGAGGAGGAGGAGGAGGAAGAGGAGGAGGAGGAGGAATCCCGTGAGGAAGACGGCGAGGAAGGCAAGGGGCTGAATTCCCGGCTTCCGCTGAACATGTCTCTACAAACTAAAATGGATAACACGGAACTGAGGAGCATCGATGCAATGGCTGCACACTTCCATACCTTCATCTTAGAGCAAGTCAGAACATTGAGACTCTGCAAAACAGGCAAAACAAACATCCTTAATGCGCGCCCCGGGCCCCCAGAGACCCTTCCCTCCCTTCCTCCCTCCCCGCGGCTCGGGATGGGGGGATCTCCCCCCGGCACCACCGGCGTCCCCTCGGCTCCAGCTCCTCCCCTTCCGACACCGGCACGGTGCTGAGATGGGGAAACTGAGGCACGAGGGGCAGCCCAGGGATGCGCTGGAGTGGGAGACTGGCCGTGGAAAAGGTGGCTTGGGGCTGGTGGTGGCAATGGGGAAGAGGTGGCAGCAATGGGGACGAGGTGGCACCAGCGGGGATGAGGTGATGGTAAGGGTGTCAAATGATGGAAATGGGGACAAGGTGGCACCAATGGGGACGAGGTGGCACAGTGAGGACAAGCTGGTGGCCCCATCCCACCCATTCCCAACAAGCGCAGCTGCCCTGGCACTGCATTCCCACCTCCCCTCCCTCCATCCGGGTTTCCTCGCAGAGGATGAGGCTGGGGACACTCCTGTCACCCCAGCCTGTGGCACCTCTTCCCTGGCACATTCCCTTGGCAGCAGGAGGAGCCCCCAGCTCTGATGGGTTTGACGTCCCTGTCCTTCCACCTCCTGGCTCCTATTTTTTACTGCAGCTCCTTGAAAACTCTAAATATTTTTCCTTTTTAAATAAATTTTCCAGGGGGGTATGGAAAAAAAAAAAAAGACAGAAGGGAAAAAAAGGAGAAAAGGAAAAAAAAAACAATCCCAGTTTTATAATATTTAGAAAATAGAATTTACTGAGGGGAAAAGTGTTTATTTTAAATTGGAATTTGACAGGTTTGCTTTTATTCTTATCGTAGAAAACAGCACAAAGGGGTGTGACCGCCCCCTCATCGCCACATCCCTCGATTTTATGGGATGCGGATAATTCCCTGTTCACCAACAGGAATGAGACACCCTGTAGGTTACAGGATCATTGTAGGGCCCAGCCAGAGTCTAAATATTTTCAGCGGGGACATAAACAATGCCAAGACAGAAAAAGAACAGTTTGGCCATATAAGGACGGAAGGGGATGGAATCCCGGCCGGTCCGGAGCGGCGGCGCTGGCCTGGACACTGGGAATGGGATCGGAGCTGGGAAAGGCTGCTGGAAGCACTGGGAGCACTGGGAGCACTGGGAGCACTGGAAGGGGCGGCACCAGCCCCGTCTGCTGCCGGGTCCCATCCCATCAAGCCAAGGGTGAGCCGGGCTCCTCGTCCCGTGGAAGAGTGGTGGAGGATGCTGGAGGATGCTCTAGGATGGAGTGAGGATGGATGGATGGATGGATGGATGGATGGATGGATGGATGGATGGATGGATGGATTGAGGATGATGGAGGATAATGGAGGACGATGGAGGATGGATGGAGGATGGATTGAAGATGATGGAGGATGGATGGAGGATGGATGGAGGAGGGATGGAGGATGGATGGAAAATGATGGGAGATGGTGGAGGAGGACAGAGGATGCCAGGTCTGTTCACATCCACGTTCATCATCCTGACAGGACGTAGTGGGAATGGTGGTGGGACAAGCGGGAATGGTTCCCACTGCCAGAGGGCAGGGATGGATGGGATACTGGGAAGGAATTCCTCCCTGGGAGGGTGGGGAGGCCCTGGAATGGAATTCCCAGAGCAGCTGTGGATGCCCCTGGATCCCTGGCAGTGTCCCAGGCCAGGCTGGACGGGGCTTGGAGAAGCCTGGGACAGTGGGAGGTGTCCCTGCCATGGCGGGGGGGTGGGATGGGATGTTAAAGTTCCCTTTCCGGGATTCCATGACAATCCGGTGCCTCAAGCTCAGATTTTGCTCTGGAAAAAAGAGCAGGAGCAGGGAATGGGCACTGAAAACTCCCTGGCATCCAAACCCTTCCCCGCAAGGCAGCAGGATCAGAGCTCAGCGGTGCAGGACCAAGAAAACCCCAGTTTGTTCCTGGGCAAAAATCCCTGGAAATGAAGGATTTGTGAAGAACCGGCAGCCCCAGGGGAGGGTTTGGTGGGGAAAGGACCCTTTGTCGGGCTCTCCAGGAGGACAAACAGCTTTTAACAGCTGACACTGGGCATTTTGGGGGATGAATTCCAAGGTGAACAATCAGCAGTGGGATCACACAAACCCCTGAGCTGAACCCCCATCGTCCAGGGGGGCTCAGCCCCCTCTGCCCTGCTCTGGGGAGGAAAAGGCTGGGATGGAGCAGGGCTGCGGCACTCGATCCCACCACCTGAGAAAGGGCCTCTGGCTTCTTGCAGGCCCATAAAATTTTAGGAGAGCGGTTCCAGCCTCGCTGCACGTCCCATAAAAAAGCCTCCCATTCCGGCAGCCAGAAGTTCTGGCCCCCACCCACTCGCCTGTGACCTTTCAAACGACTCCAATCCCAGCTCCAGTGTGCAAAACAATAACAACGAAGTTATTCCAGGCTTCGCCGTTGGTTTCTTTTGCTCTCAAAAGCCCCAGACCAGCCCCGTCCAACCTGGCCTTGGACACTCCCAGGGATCTCGGTGTTTCCACTTGTTTTTCCTGATAAATCAAAATCCAGCGACTCCATCCCCGCGGACCTTTTTTGCCCACAAAAAAACGGAGCATTTGGGGTTCTCCGACGTCCCTCATTTCTCACACTCTCGTTTTTTCCCACCGCTCTTGCTTTCCAACCCCGCTCCCAATTTTTCCAGCAGACTCTTGGGATTTGTTTCTGATATCCACCGACTCCTTAAAGCTCCTGGAGTCATGAGATGAGGGAGAAAAGCGAATTTTTTTCTTTTTTTCCGCCCTAAATCCTCCTTGCTGAAGGGTTGAAAGAAGGAGATGCCAAAAACTTTCAGTGCTGAGGCTTCAAAGCAGAGCACCCAAAAGACATTATATTCTAAGTGTGCCATAAATTTTCCGTCGATTCATGTTTCCGGGCATTGATTCATTATTTTCCAGGGCTCAGCCTCAAGAATGGATGAAGCCACGGTGTGGCCGAAGGATTTTTGGCAACACGAAACACTTGGAAGGACGGAGGCCTTGACGGGACATCAGAGAGAGCTTCCACCTGCCACACACTGTTTATTTGAGTGCCTTACATGGGAGCCAAGCTGCTTTGAAATCCCAGCTCCTCGTGACTCATCCCGCAGGAATTAAACAATTTCCATCCAGGCGCGCGGGGCAGCAGCTCCGGAGGCTGCTCCTCCAGCAGCAGCTCCGGCCCAGCGCCTGGTCCTGCTCACAGGATGGGGCTGGGTTGTCCTGGAGGGGATGGGGGTGGTGGAGAGACAGACTGCTCCCAAAACGGCCTCAGAGCTTCCCCAAAACTCCCTCAGATTTCCCCCAAAACTACTTCAGGTGTTCCCCAAAACTTCCTCAGATCTCCCCCAAAGCTTCCTCAGATTTCCCCCAAAACTTCCTCAGATTTCCCCCAAAACTTCCTCAAGCTGTCCCCAAAACTCCTTCAGATTTTCCCTGAAACTTCTTCAGACCTTCCTGAAATTGCCTCAGACCTTCCCCAAAACTTTTCACAAGCTCCCAAAAGACTTTTTTGGGATCGAACCCTTCCGAAAAGCATCGCTGTGTCGGGCACTCCCGGCCAGGGCGGGTGCTGCACTGGGAGCACTGGAGCCTGCAGTGCCCCTGGGTCAAACTGGCCCCAAAATGGCAAAACTGCCCCCAAAACGGGGAGCATTGAAAGGAAAAAAAGCCCCAAACCCAGATCTGAGTGGACCTGTTGGATTTTCCCACTCTTTTGACAGCAAGTGGGTGCATAAAGGAGGGGAAAATGTCCCTGTCCCCATCCCCAGCTCTGCTCCGGGGACAGGGAGTGCCACCATCTCCTTGGCTGGGGACAGGGGCACCTCGTCCTCGCTGGCAGCGCTGCCAGCCCGGCACTGGCACAGCCTCGAGCTCTGAACGCCGAACCCGACGGTGGCCACGGCGCATCCGCAGCTCATCCCTGCTCCTCCTCCTCCTCCCCTGCAGCTCTTCCCGCTCCCCGTAAGCAGAACCAGAGTGGAGTGTGGGACACATGGTTCTGCTTTGCCTCAGTGAGACCCAGCCCAGCGCCAGCAGCCCCACAGCTCTCCCCGCAGCTTCCCCCGGACCCCCCCAAAGGGCCGACCGCAAACCAGGCAGCCCCTTGAGCCTGGGATGCAGCCCTGCTCCTCTGGGAAAGGCTTTGGGGCACTCCTGGGTGAAGTGTGACCCCAATGAGGGAACAGCAGAGCCGGGCCCAGACCCACAGGGTGGAGGAGACGGAGATGGGATGGGAGAGAGGGAGGTGGGATGGGGGAGAGGGAGATAGGATGGGGGAGAGGGAGGTGGGATGGTGGTGGGGCAGGGGGAGCTCCAGTCCTCCTGGAGCCCCCGGGCTGAGCAGGCCGAGCTCCCTCATTCCCACGCTGCCATGACATTTACGTTCGGGCT
>VZTD01000295.1:25014-52834 GCA_013397725.1 Rhagologus leucostigma | reverse complement strand
AGAAGGAGCAAATGAGATTACGTTTGATGAGAGGGAAATCAAAAGTCACTTAATCATGGGGCAATTAAAGTTCCCCAAACCTCGCAGCTGGAAAATAAACCCTGGAAGGGCAGGACCACCGGGGCGTGCTGGGAACGACGCTCATCCAGGTAAAACACCAGCTGGATCCACGGATTTGTGTAACACCCATCCTCTTCCCTTCACGAGGGAAGCAGGAGAAGGACATTGCCTCGCCAACAACGGCTTCGTCCTGCCCGCACCTCCAGATAATGCTCTTATCAGCCTCCCTCAGCTAAGGCAGATCAGCCCTGCTCTGCCAGGAGAAACAGCGAGGGGAGCAGCTCCCTGCAGCTCCCTGGGCCGCAGGGAAACCAGGACTGGCACTGCAGGGCATGGACACGCAGGGCCACTCGGCAGCGTGCCCTCCCAGCGGCGCATCCCACCTGGCACGTGCCCTCCCAGCGGCCTGTCTCCTCTCTGAGGGGTTCTTTACTTCCCTTTCTGGTTTAAATACGGTTTTCCGGGCGTCTGGAGCATCCACAGGTACCAGGTTTCACCCAGGACCCTCCCATGAGGCCGATGCCCAGAGCCCACCCAAGGGTTTGCTCCAGGGATCGTGGAAAATCCCTCTTTGGGTGTAAGATGTGGACAAAGGGGGGATCTTCCACTCCATCCCCCAATCTCTCCGTACTGGGGGGATACTCAGCACCAAATTTGCCCGAGAGCTGCCAGCCCTCACAAGATCTGGTGCCATCAGAGGGGCTGGAGCCCCCCAACCCCTTTCCCTTTCCAGACCTGCCTTTCAAGGCGTAGGATCCGCATTCCCAACCCTCTCCTGTGCTCGGGGGTGGGTGCCAGGCTCTTGGGCACGATGAACTCAGCCTGAGCTCAGCTCCCGGTGGCCTCCTGCCTTATCCCAGCCCGCGGCAGGGTTCGGAGATAAAGGTAGGTTTTGTTGGGTTTAATTAGCGCTGGCGTGGCAGAGCTGCCGGCTGCCAAGGGCTGACAGGCAGTTTAATTAATCCGCTCACCGCTGTCACTTGGAGACGGCTCCGCAGCGGGGAAGCGGGGGGCGAACCCTGGAGAGGAGCAGGGAGCCTCGGCAGCGCGGAAAAGCCGGTGGGGAGAGGGGATGGAGGGAGATGTTTGCTCCCCGGTGATGTTTTTCCCCTTTTCCCCCCCTCTCCCTGGCATCAAACCCCCTCCCGCTCCGGAGCTACGCCGATCTTCAAACGTGACAATTCCTCGAGCTCCGGAGCTGCAGGACTCAACCCCTCCACCACGAAACCGTCTGGGACCGTGGCAGGGGTTTTGGGAGGGTGAAACAGGGAGTCAGTGCCCCTGCGGCGCTTTGGGAAGCAGGAGATGCTTTGCCAGCAGCACAAGCCTGATTTTATTCCAGCCGAGGCGTGTGAAATAAAGCAGAGCAGGAGCCTGGTGCGAGCAAAAAAAAACCCCAACGAATTCCGCTCCCCACAACTCACTGGCTTTTAATTAGGATGTGCTGCGCTCACAGCAATCCAGGAGGGGGAAAAAAATATCCTCATTTCCCACCAAACAGCTGGGTTGGAATGTCCTAAGGCTGGAGGCAGGCAGTGAGTGGAGGTGGCGGGAGCTCGGAGCACTGGGCTGTCACTCGGGGACAGCGAGATGTTCCCAGATGTTCCCAGATGTTCCCGGCTCGCGCCATGGCACAGGTCCTGCATGCCGGCAGAGGCAGCTGTGCAGGAAGGGTTGTTGGCTGTGGCAGGTATGGGCTTGCTCAGGGAGAAAGCAGCATCAGGAGAGCTGGGACTGAGCCTTGGGGAGGCTCAGGGGAGCAGCAGGGGTCAAGAAAAATAAGGGGAAACTGGGATTGATGGAGAGAAAACGGGAATCAAGTGAAGAATGGGCTGGGCTTTTATCCTGGAAACCAACAAGGAGTGAGGAGGTGGGATGGAGCCCTCCCCGTTCCCTCTTTGGCTCCACAGATCCCAAATTTAAAGTACCCAGATAAAATCGGGGATGGAACACCCGAGCCGACGCAACGCCAGGGATGAGTCAGCTGAATTAAAATGAAGTAAATAAGAGTATAAGCTGTGGATCTCCTGAGCGAGGCTTGGGTGGGCTGTTCCTGCCCTGGGGACGTGCAGGGTACAGGTGAGAGGCCGGGCCCTGTCCTGCATCCGTCCCCACGCCCTGTCCAGCAGCGGGATCGTCCCCAGGAACCTGGCAGGGAAGAGGCACAGGTGTCCCATTGCTCGGCTGGCCACGGGATGGGGAGCGCAGGAGCTGGACTTCGATGATCCTCGTGGGTCACTGCCAGCTCAGGATATGAAGGCACCTCCCGGGGCCTGGAGGGAGCCACAGGAAGGATGGAGAGGGACTTCTACAAGAGCCTGGAGGGACAGGACACAGGGAAGGGCTTCCCACTGCCAGAGGGCAGGGATGGATGGGATATTGGGATGGAATCCTTCCCTGGGAGGGGCTGAGATGGATTTCCCAGAGCAGCTGTGGCTGCCCCTGGATCCCTGGAAGTGTCCAAGGCCAGGCTGGACGGGGCTTGGAGCAGCCTGGGACAGTGGGAGGGGTCCCTGCCATGGCAGGGGGGGCACTGGATGGGGTTTAATGTCCCTTCCAACCCAAACCGTTCCATGATTCCATGATATTCCCGCTCAGAGATCCCTCCAGCAGATCCCCTTGGATCCAAATACCCCCCCAAAAAAAGGGAGCAAAGAGGATTTTTCCCGGTGCAAAGCTGTCCTGGCTGTGCAGAATACCCACAGAGATCCCAGCTCCCTTCTCCCCGGGCTGCTCCCGCGTCCCGGGGCAGGACACCGTAAAAATTAATCATTTTCTCAAGTGTGTCCCATCCCCGGGGAGCCCCGTGGGGACGCGCGGGAGGCGCTCCCGGGGCTCCGCAGGGCTTGCGTAATCCCCGCGTGCCCCCGGGATGCCGCTGCCCTTCACTGTTTATTTGCTTAGCAGCAATTAGAGCGGCCTAATTACAATCAGCGCTCGTTTACACAAAGGATCGCTTCGCTCGGCTTCTGGGCGCCCCTGCCCCGCGAGCCACGCGCCAAGACAAACCTCGGGAAGCGAGGAAAACCTCGGGAGCCGGGGGGATGGAAAACAGGAGAGAAAGAGGGTGAGGGCCCGCCCCAGCCCCAGCCCGCCCGGCTCAGGTTTCCCTGCGGATGAGCCGCTGGATGGGGTTTTGGGAATGCCGCCCGTGTTTACAGGCGCTGCCAAGGGGACGGGACAGACGCGCCGCACCTTTTAATTGGCAAATTAAGAGCCAGCCGGCCCCGTCCCAGTAATTAATGGGTTTGTACATGTGGGAATCTTGTGATTCCTCCTTCCTGAATTCCAAAGCCAGGCATGTTCGTGCGGGATCGGGCTTTGGGCAGGGTCAGAACTCACCTTCACGAGGGTGTTGCGGCATCTGGAGGCGTTGGTTAAGGACAGGTTAAAAAAGAGTCCGGAGACACCAGCGCATCCCGAGTTTTCCTCCTTCCCTGCAGCAGCCTGGCTTGGCTTCACTCCCGAGAAATCAAAGGAAAGGCTATAAGTATTAGGTTGGTTTTCTAAACAATTCCCCTCTGAGCTTTTTAATAAGACCCAGGTTTTCGGGTAAGTGCAGGGCAGCTGAAGACAGCAGCAAGGGGAAAGAAACCACTTTTCATCCACAAAATCACGGGGATGAAAATATTTACATTTTCTTCCTCTGTGTTTTCAAGGCTTGGTTGGAAAAAAAAAAGAAGTTTTTCATTTGGGAAAGCAGCTTCGCTGCAGTTTTAGGGGGGAGACAAACAAAACAAAAGTCGACTGACCTTTTCCAAAATTCAATAGGTGAAATGAGGCCAGGAACGAAAAAAGTTTTGTTTTTAAAATCAGGTGCTTTGAGAAGAATTTGGGGAGAAAAGCAGCTGTGCTTGGAGGTTTTACACTGCACACCATCATCCCAATCAGTTCTTGCCTTTCAGATAAAAAACTAATCTGATTTCTTTTTGGCAGATCTATGAAAATCAGGAGCACGCAGACTAATTATTATTTGGGCTAATTATTATTATTAATGGGGAGGGCTAAACCTCCTTCTTTAGTCCTCTCTCTTCTTCCTTTCCCTCAGGATTCTCAGATTATTTAAGCGTTTCCCCATCGCTTCTTGCACATTCCTTGTGCCCCTCCGAGGATCCTGGGCACAGAGGAGCTGGGGGGCTGGAAAAGGCCCCCACCAGCAGCTGAGCTCCGTCCTGTCCTGCCAAACATCCCTCGCTTCCCTCGGCCACGTGGGCACCGAAATGCTGGGACAGGTCCCTGCTGCCTTCATCCCTTCCCCTGCATCCCAGGAGCTCTTTGGTTTCCCTCCTCCGGCAGCCAGCGAGTCGGGGTTTGTTTTTCCCAGGGCTTTTTTTGGGGGGGGGATGTAAATAGGATCAAGGAGGCAGGAAGAGCCGGTCTCCAGGGAGAGGATGTCTGTGAGTGCCTGCCTCGGGAGAGCGCTTGTCTGGGCTTCCTCGATGCTCCGGGATCTGTTCTCCATCCACAGAGGTGATGACAGGTTGTGCCTCGCTGCTGGCAGCCACGGCAGCGAGGAGGATTCGCTCCGAGCCTGGGGGAGATGAGGAAGGTTTCACAGAATCGTGGAATCACGGAATGGGTTGGCTTGGAGGGACCTTAAAGCCCACCAAGTGCCACCCCTGCCATGGCAGGGACACCTTGCACTGTCCCAGGCTGCTCCAAGCCCCGTCCAGCCTGGCCTTGGGCACTGCCAGGGATCCAGGGGCAGCCACAGCTGCTCTGGGAAATCCCTCTCAGCCCCTCACCACCCTCCCAGGGAAGGATTCCATCCCAATATCCCATCCATCCCTGCCCTCTGGCAGTGGGAAGCCCTTCCCTGTGTCCTGTCCCTCCAGGCTCTTATAAAAAGTCCCTCGAGAAGTTTGCCTTGTAAAAAGTCCCTCGAGAAGTTTGCCTGGAAGTCACATCATTCGTGCTTTATCCCACTTCTCCTCCCTCTCCAGAGTCATCTTTGCCCTGGGAGAGCCCTTCCTGGCCCAGCCTGATGTGCTGAGCCCAGCTCTGAGCTCGGAGCAGCACCCAGCCGGCGGCTGCGAGTCCCACGGGAGTTCCCGTGGAGCTGGCAGGGATCGATGGCGCAGTTACAGGGGTTTTATGAGGTGTTTACATGCCAGGAATGTCATCCATCAGCCCCAGACAGCCGGCCTGCGTGTGAGGCTGGCTCGGGAGGAGGAGCAGGAGCAGGAGGTGCCTCCGGATGAGGTGCAGAGCTCAGTCACAGGTGAGGAGCCCCTCCAAGGTTTTGGTTTCGTTGATTGAGCGTCGGCCCGAAGGCAACAACGTTTGGGAAATAAATCAGGAGAACTCATCCCACCCGGAATTCTCAGCCAGCAGAACCAGTTGAGAGGCCACCAGTGGTGACAATCAGAGCTGGTTTGGGAAAGGGTTGGAGAAAGGCAACGATAAAAAGTGAGGATTCTGTGAGGGCGGCAAGGCCCTGGCACAGTTTGCCCATGGAAACTGTGGCTGTCCCATCCCTGGAAGTGTCCAAGGGATCCAGGTTGGATGGAACAACTGGGATAGCAGAAGGTGTCCCTGCCCGTGGCAGGGGGTTGGAATGAGATGGGCTTTAAGGTCCCTCCTCTGGAATTCTGAGATTCTCTGATTCCATGACTCCTGGACTCCCCAGCACCTTGGGGATTTTGCTGGCCCTACCTGCAGCAGCACAGAGTCCTTTCTTTCCTGTGAATTTTATTCCCTCACGCAGCACCTCCTGAATCCCTGGGGCAATCAGCCAAAAGCACGCAGGGTTAATGAATTAAAATAATTTCATCCCAGCTCAGAGGCAGCAGCTCCATCCCGAGGTGTGGAGAGACCCGGGGACTCTCGGTCCGGGGTGTCCCAGGCAGGAGGACACAGCCAGGATGCTCCCACTCCACCGTCCCTTCCTCCCTCTCCCTCTCCCTAGCACGGATCGTTCCCTCGGGCTGGGAGCCAGAGCCAAAGCTCATCTCCGGAGGATACGTTTTTAGACAGTTTACAGAATCTGGCTTCCTGCTTTTAAAGATCTGGGGTTCTTTTGTTTTCCATCACCTGGAAGGTAGGTGGGAGAGGAGTCGGTGTCCCCGTGTGACTCCAGAGGGGGATCCACGAGCAGGCTTTGGAAGGAGCCAGAAGCCAAACACCCTGAAGGCAGGGAAAAGGATCTCAGCCCTGTTTTGGGACGGGACACAACCTTCCCCCCCGCACGGCGGGAGAGGAGCGCTCTGCGAGCAGAGACACAAAGCTGGAATAACAAACACTGGACGGACCCACCGGCATCGCTCTGAGGTTCCATCCCAGCTGCTGTGACACCCTGGGACGGTCCCGAGGGCCAGCAGCGCTGCCGAGGGGGTGTCAGACCCCAGCGTGCTCCTGCTGGGCTCCTCCTGCCAGGCAAGCCCAGGCCAGGCGTGACACAAAGCGTGCTCTGTCTCGCACACCCTCCCGAGCCGGGCACCCGTGGGGAACCTGCTGGGGGGGCTCGGCTACCTCAGGGCAGGAGTCACAGGGGTTCGGCCAGGTTTGGCTTCTCTTCCAAACTGCTGGACAGAGAAGTTCGGGAGGTGACACCGCGCCCGGACCGTCCCCTGTTCGTTCCTTTCTTCAGAACTGCAGCGAGCGGTTTTCCCGCTGGCAGCTTTAAACTGGTGTTTACCAGAGCAGGAAAGAAAAGTATTATTTTTACACAGAAATCCTATCAAACCCTCTGGAAATGTGTCCGTTTAGTGGTGCCAGCAGCTTGGCACTGGGATCTTCCACCTGGAACTCAGAAACCTACCCCAGGCTGGCAACGGCAGCTGTGGCAGCTCTTTGGGCAAGCCCAGCCCAGCCAGGGGGGCTAAATCCCGGGTGCCCCAGGCCCCTCTCAGCCCCTGGAACAGAGGAATGTCCCTTTCTGCAGTGGGATCACGGAGCTGTGGGAGTAAGAGAAGTGGGACGGCAGCGGTGGCTCTGCGACCGAGGGGACGCTGATCGTGGGACATCTCTCCTCAAGCCCCAGCTCAGCAGCAGCTCCCACGCCACCAAGGGTTAAGCAGGGACTAAACCCGAGGACAACACTTCGGGAGAAAAGTTATTCAGGACCTCGGATCCCAGGGACTGGTGAGAAGGTGCCCGAGCATCTCCGCTCGATCCTGCACGAGGCAGGGGTCCCCTTGCCAGGACCCCCGGCACAAGGACGAGCCCTGCGAGGGGCCGGGGCTGCCCTGAGCCACGGAGCTGCATCCTGGCCTTTTGTTCTGCGGAGGGAGCGTGCAGGCAGTTGGGTGCCAGCCACGAGAGCTTGTGCTGCGCCCGCTTCCTCCCTTGGCATGCAGCGGGGCCGGGCGCCTCTGGCCAACTCTTGGTTGCGTAAACAGCCCGAGTAAGGAAGATAAATGAGGCTGAGTGGCAGGGGAGGCTGCACGGCTGCCAGCCAGCCCTTCCCTGGGAATCAGGGAATGCTGCAGGGCTCCAGGGCCATGCTCTGGGTCAGGGAGTGCAGCATCCCATGAGGTGCTTCATGAGATGCCTCAGACTGGCTCCCTCAAATCACTGAGCGCTTGTTTTAAGAGCTTGGGGTTAAAGGGGTTTTTTCAGACTGGCAAAGAAATTCAGTCGTGGAGAAACATGTAATCCAACTCACTTCATCCTGGAGAAGAGGACACTGAGGGACGATCTCATTGCAGGATACAACCTCCTCACGATGGGAAGTGGAGAGGCAGCTCTGATCTCTGCTCACTGTGACCGGGACAAGACCCAGAGAACAGCTGGAGCTGTGTCAGGAGAGGTTGAGGTTGGATATCAGGGAAAGGTTCTTCCCCCAGAGGGTGCTGGGCACTGCCCAGGCTCCCCAGGGAACGGGCACGGCCCTGCCAGAGCTCCAGGAGCGTTTGGACACCGCTCCCAGGGATGCCCAGGGTGGGGTTGTTGGGGTGTCTGTGCAGGGCCAGGGCTTGGATCTGTGATCCCTGTGGGCCCCTCCTATGATATTCTATGATCCTGTGCCCTCCTTGCTCCCACCCTGGCAGTGATGCTGATGCTTCCCACCGATGCAGAGCCTCGAGTGCTGCCTCAGCCCCGGGCTCTGTGTCAGAGCTGCAGCTTCCGAGGGATAGAAGAGGTTAAAATCAAACCCCCCCTGCCCCGAGCCCTGCTAATGCCTCTGCAGAACAGAGCACCCCTGCCAAGAGCTTATCTGAGGCTCTTTGTGAACAAAGTGAACCCTGGAAGGTGGCGAGGCTCAGTGACAGGGAGCAGGGATGCCAGCCAAGATCCCTGCCTCCGGCCACGGGAGAAATTTCCATCTCAGAGAGGAGCCACCCCCCTCTGATAACCCTGCTGTTCCCAGCGCTGGGAAGGGCCTCGGGGGAGCAGGGACCTCATTCCCTGGGAGCTGCCGGTGCCATCTCACGGCTCTGACTGCACAGATGGAAACCTTGGCTAAAAGGCATCCCGAGGCAGGTGTCCATCCTCCGAGCTCTGCCTTTCTGCTGGCTGCTGCACCTTCTAAACTGGGACAGAAAAGAGCCCTTTTCCCCAGTCTTTAACCCCTGCAGGGACACGGCGTCCAGCTCCCGCAGAAACCAGGAATCACCAGACAGATACAACGAGCTTTTCAGCCCTTAAAACCTGGGGAAAAAAAACTTGAATGAGCTGCAGGTCTGATGAAAATGTGGGAAAATCTCCGAGCGGCCAGAATTTCACAGAGGCCTCGGCTCAAACTTTCTGCTTCCCAAATCCTCCCGAGACTGGGAATCGAGAGTGACTCCAGCCGAGCACTCTTTCCATCCCAAGGCCCGGCCAGGGCCGATAAAAATCAGCGGGGGCTGAGCAGGGCCCATCTATAGCTCTGTGTTTATTTTGAATCGGGTGGCTCAAAACTGAGTCGGGCCTCACCAGTTCCTGGAAATTTAATCCACAGATCCCTTCTCTGGAGCTACCGGGCAGCAGCTCCGTGACCACGGAGCCGGAGCCCTCTCCGTGCAGCTGGGACACGGCCTCGGGATTTAGTGCAGCTGGAAAACCTGCTGCAGCCCACGGGCAAAACCCAAGGGAAACCCTCTGCCCTCGCCAGGGACGGGCAGAGAAAACCGCACACACAGGGTAGAGATACCGGGAGAGGATCTCTGGGATGGACTGGAGATGTGAGAGCTGCATCCCACTGCTCCAGGTGAAGACACAGCCCTTCTGAGAGGGCCAGGTGAGCACTGAGGTGCTCCCAACGACTCCTCCTCTCCACGGGAACTGGAACTCGCTGTCCCAGGTTGGCTTTTCCCTCCGGAATCAGTGTAGGAGACTCGTGACTCTTGTTTGGTGCTGCCTGAGGCACAAGGGGAAGAACAGGTCTGTGTGTTCCTGGAGAGGCTCCAGCTGAGGGGAGCTGGAGTGAGAGGATCCCAATTAGTCCTGGCAGGCAGCACGAGCGAAACTTCCTCTTATCGCCGTGCCCTGCCGTGGGCAGAGCTCTCCTGCTGATCCTCTGGCGTGGCAGCAGGGTTTAATCTCCATGGAGATGGATCTAATTCCCGTCCACGATCCGCCCCAGGTGGTGGCTTGGCTATTCCTTGCTCCTGTTCTCCATCCCTGGACGCCAGGAAGTGCCAGCACGTCCAGTCAGGAAGTTCAAGTGCTCTCGGAGCCTCCAGCCTGTGGGGATGAGAGGGGCAGAAGCAAAGCCCTGGGCAGGTGGGGGTAACCCACAGCTCGGGATTTGGCCAGCCTGGAGATACTCCCCAAATCTCACAGCAGCTCCTGGAGCAGTGCTTGGCTTTCTCAAAGGATTCGTCTTTAGGGATGGATTTATCTTGGATTTTCCTTCCCTTCCTTTGCAAAACCCTGTTTGGACAAGGCACAGCAACATCCTCGCTCAGCACAGACAGGGATTACAGCAGCAGATGCTTCTCTGCCTGCACTGGCCAGGGAAATGGCCCTAAAACCTCCACCAGACCTCTGCGAGTTCCCAGCGTCCCTGGGAGCAGGGACACGGCAGGGATTTGGCATTCCCAGCCCCACCACAGCTGGCTGCAGGACAGAGCCCGGGGACACGTGGCCGTGGCCGTGGCCGTGCCAGGCCAAGCCTCTCAGTGTGGCAGAGGCCGTGTCCAACCCGCTGTGGTCCAGCTCGCTCTGGCCGAGCCTCCTCAGGAAGCGCCGGTGGGATAATGGTCGTGTCTGAAGGCATTATCCAAATTACTCGCCGCACTCTCTGTTTTCCTGGAGCCCCGGCCAGACCCCAGGAATATTTATCCTATTTATCTTGGCTGTGGAGCTCCCGCCCCTCTTGGAGCAGCAGGAGCTCGAAACCGCAGAGATTTGTTAATAGAAACCAAAGCAGGAACCACCACTGAGCTCGCAGGCAAAGGGCCCTGGAATCGGTGTCATCTGCCGGGATCTCCGGACCTGCTGCTCCGAGGGCTCGGGGTCTCCGTCACCTCCAGCCCCGGGGTTGTTTCTCTGCTCCTGCCGTGCAGAAACGGGAGTGCAGCCAGTCCAGCACACGGAGATCTCCTCTGTGCCCGCTCCTGCCCAGGATCTCCACGCTCTGCTCTCATTTCACAGCAGGACGGTCCCAAGAGAGCTCAAATCACAGCGTGCAAAGTGCTGAGCACAACCCCCCACAGGGATTTCACTCCTAAAAATTAGCCCAGGCTGGTTTTAAGCAGCTCAAACACTGATGTTCCCTTCCTCCCGTGAGGAGACTCTCGGGCCACGTCTCCGTGACAGACTTTACACAGCTTTTCCTCATCCTCTTGGACTTCGACCCAGCTGAGACCATCTGGTGTCGATGGCTGCTGCGCTGAGGTTCCTGCTGCAGCTGAAACAAGATCTGAGCTTTGCTCAGCCCCTACCAAACATCGAGGCCGCAGCACACTAAACAACAAACCAAGGGCAGGACCGGGCTGCACCGTGGGGATCGGGCTGCCCTGAGTGTGGGGTTTTATCCACGAGAGCCTCGTGCTGGTCATGGGCAGGGACAGGGAGCAAAGTTTGTGCTGGTTCCCTCCACTGAGGGTTGGGCTTTGTCACCCAGCCAAAATCAGGGGCTACTCCATGGAATCCCAGACTGGTTTGGGTTGGAAGGGACCTTAAAGCTCATCCAGTTCCACTCAGCCATGGGCAGGGACAGCTTCCACTGTCCCAGGCTGCTCCAAGCCCTGGCCTTGGACACTGCCAGGGATGGAGCAGCCACAGCTGCTCTGGGAATTCCATCCCAGGGCCTCCCCACCCTCACAGGGAGGAATTCCATCCCAGTATCCCAACTCTCCCTGCCCCCCGGCAGTGGGAAGCCATTTCCCCTTGTCCAAAGTCCCTTTCCTCAGCTCTGCATTCCCTCACCAGCTCTCCTGCCCTTCTCCCTTATCCAGGAGCCACTCGAATCCAACAGATCCACATCTCAGCAGGTTTCTGGAGCAAGCAGCAGCCCCGCTGTTACCTGAGCAGCCAGGTGAGCTGGAGTCAGACCTTCCTGAAGATCCGTGCACCCGGGGCTGATTTCCCAGCAGGGCAAGGATCTAACGTTCGTTCCCCAGGAGTGAAGGAGATCTGCCTTGAATTTAAATGCAATAATCCCAGCCCAAGCCCATAAACCACAATTGGAGCTCTGCAGTGAAAGCCAGCGTGGTTTGAATAATGAATCCCTGAAGGTTTCCCAGTCCAGAACATTCCCAAGCCAGTGCAAAAGGCAGAGGGATCCATGAGAGGGAGGCACTGGGGAAGTGCTGGGACTGTTTTTTATTTAGAGCCAGGCTGGAATCCCTGCAGAGCGGGGCTGGAAGGGGCTCCATCAAATTTATCATTTCCCAGGACAGCGGCTGAGATCCTCAGCTAGTGGAGCCCAGTTGGAATCACGGAATCATTAAGGCTGGAAAAGCCCTCTGAGATCATCGAGTCCAACCATTAACCCAGCACTGCCGAGGTCACCCATGTCCCCAGGTGCCAGATTCACACTTTTTTTTAACACTTCCAGGGGTGGTGACTCCAAAGCCTTTCCCTGAAGGAATTTTCCTAATATCCCATCTAACCCTCCAGGGAAATCCTCTTTGATTCCAGCCATTCGTTCCCAGAGCAGGGCCGTGTCGCTGGCCCCAAGGTCAATGTTCTTCCCATTTCTGCCCATCAGCCAGGATGAATCTTTCCTCAGATCTCACACCCTGAGACCTCTTGCCTGGAGTGAAATGGAGGAATTGCGTTAGATTTACAGGAAAAAGGCAACGGGAATGCACGAAGGGAAGCAGAGAGCTCTGCACAGGCAAGCTCAGAGAGCCTGCAATGGTCAAACTCAGCCCAGCACCCAGGAAAACACCTCTGGGCTGGCTGAAAAACAGCTCTGTTGGCTTTGTCACCCTCTGAATTACATTTCGGATTATATTATCCATGAAAAAAATTCCTCCTGCTGCGCTGGGGCTCTGTACAAAATGTTTTTCTCCCATGAACTGAACCACAAGAGCAAGGTGAAAGTCTCTCAGAGTGCTGGAGGGGTCCCTGAGGTGCTCAGTACCTCATCCAGGGCATCCCCATTCTGATCCCCGCTGGAAAGTGGCATCCAGGAACTCTGGAGCTGCCTTCTCCCGCATATTCCTCACTTCCCAACAGGGATGGAAGCCGGTGCCTGTCACCCCGCAGCTCTCACAAGTGAGGTCATTTTATTTCCCAAGCAAGAGAGTGGCCAAAGCCACCCCCACCCCCACCCTGCAGCAGCTCACAAACACCAATTTAATTAAAATTTCCATTCAAAATGTAAGTCAGAGCTCATATCTGGCATGAAATACTCCAAAGAGAATGTGCAGATCCCAGCCCTGAGCAATGGAAGAGGAGTTAATTTCCTTTTAGTCTCTACGCACATGTTCACATACACATAAAATATAAATATACAGATGGAGTCACACATATTCTTACACACAGAGAGCAAGAGAGCTTCTCCAAACCTGCTCAGACTCCTTAGGTGTCCAAAAGTCACCAGGACAGCAGGAATTCATGGGAAAAAAAAAAAAAAAAAATCTCACTTTAGCAATTTTCAGAGCTTCAAGAAGCTCCAAAGGGAAGCCCCTGGTGTTTGCCAGCCCCTCTGGAGAGAAGGGGCGAGGACATCAATCCTCATCCCAATTAGTGCTGGAAAAAATGTCCTAACTGCATTTATGGTGGGGAGCAGCATCTCACAAGTTACGGGTTGTTTCCTCGGCCATAAATCTGTCAGCACCACCCGGCGTATCAGGGATGCTTGGCTTTCCTGAGCCGTGCTTAACAGACATTTTTGTAAGGCCAGACTTGGTTAATCCAAACAGAGGAGTTTTCACTTGCTGCAGACAGGGCTGGGAGCAGATCTCAGCTTCCTAAAGGGGCGTAAGAAAGGAGAAAATCAGCACAGGGTGTAAAGGAGAGGAGATTTAACTCTGCGGAGGCAGCACCAGGGTGCTGAGCCCCTTTCCTTGATCCCTGGTGGGTCAGGGATCGAGGGATGCTGGAGCCAGGGCCTGGGAACACCTCGTGGGGACACGCCGGCATCAGTGCCACCCTGCCCTCCCCAATCCCTGCTCCACAAATCCTCTCCCACGCCAGGACAGAGCTGTTTCACACGGTGCAGGGAGCTGGGACAGCTTCGCTCCCAGCCCCGGGGAGAGCTGCGAGCACGCTCTGCCCCTCGGCTCGTTAAGCACACAACATTTCTGGCTGAAAAAAAAAAAATTAAAAATAATAATTCAGAGCTTGTTCCTAACCTTGGGTGGCTTCACTTTCTGCTTTTGCCATTCTCCTCTTAACGACTCCCAGAGCTGGGATGGCAGGAGAAGGATTGATATCCAGGCTGGTTCGTTCAGGGATACCGGGCTGATTTTTTTATTGGAGCCAGGAGTAAAGATTTCTATTTTTCCAAGAGTAAGGAAAGCACGTTCAGGCTGATAAATATCTGTCAGCAAAAGCCATTAGCTGATGGAGTGAACTAGAAGGGGAAAATAAAAGACAACAAAGCCCTGCCATTCCCAGTGGAACAGCTCAGTGGCCTTTTCTTCCACGAAGGATTTCTAATGGATTTCTTGGAGTGTTTGCTGCAGGTCTGCACATGTGGTCCAGTAAATTATGGACCATCAGAACTTCATTTTAATGAACCTCATCCTTAGGAATCACAATTAAGGAGCTTCCCAGCAGCAGTTTCTCCTTTTGGTTCTTCCTAGCACCAGGCTTGGCATCACCAGCACGAGGAACAGGCCAGTGCAAGGAGATCTTCCGGGCCAAACATCCCAGAAATCCCAGAAATCCTCACTTCCAGCAGTAAGGAACACACTCTGTGCCTCAGCTTCCTCCTCTGTAAAATAAAAACGGTGATAACTCTGTCCCAAGCATCATCCAAGCGATGGAAGGTCTCTTTAGCTGCTCCCATGAATTTCAGGGCCAATCTCTAAAACTCCATTCCAAAGTGATCACGCACCTCTTGGGGTCAGAGAAAAACCTCCGAAACATCACCCCAAAATCCCAAGAACTTAAAAAAAAAAACCCAGCGGGAAAGGCTGTTTGTTATTTCCTCTTTAACCTGGTTGGTTTTCCAGGCAGTGGAGCAGTTTATGGCAGACCAGGGACAGGTGGTGGTTTATCACCCCGAAATAATTGGGGTCAGCAGCGCTGCCACGGGAAACGCCGGCTCCGCCGTCTCTCCTCCCTGCCTGGTTGGCAGCAGTGAAAAATGTGATTTACTGCAGCAGCAGAGGTTTATATCTAATCCTTTCTGTAATCCCTTACTCCAGGAAACTTCGGGATACGGCGGCTGGGAAGCTGGCTCGACCTGAACCTCGGGAATTGCTCGAGAGCAACAGGTTCCGGCAGGACGGATCCTCCACGGATGTGGATGAAGCTCACGCAGGAACACACCTGGAGCTGGATTCTCTGCGGGCACCAGGAAGAAGAAGGATGGATGCAAAGCCTGGCTCGGCACCTCCCGCTTCCCTCCCTCCTTCCCACATGTGGCTGGAGAACCGGCACGGCCCCAGCCATGCCACGTTCCATGAGAAAAGCCAGGATGTCATAAAACCGAGAACTAATTGCCCCCAGATGGCTCATTAAGGCCACATGAAAATTCTTCCAGGGTCACGAAAGCACTTGTGGAAAGCACCAGGAGGTCACGCTGCCAAGCCTGCCCCGGGGCCACAGCTTGGTGACACCTGAGCAGGAACGGATCCATGAATCCACGGCTCGCCGGGAGGAGCCTGGGAGCGGGAGCAGCTTCCCGACGAGCAAAGCAGCAGCTCTGTTTGCTTCCTAGCAGGAATCTATTTATTTTCACAGAAAATCACAGACCTTATGGATGGCTTGGGATATTCCCGCTGACTTCTGCATTGCTGGAAGCAGGGCAGGTATTGCAGAGGTCCAAAACCCCGCTCCCACTGCCGGCATCTTTCCAGCACCTTAAAACCCCTGCTAATCCTGCTGTCACCAAATCCAGGCCTCTCAATATCCCCCACGCCGTGATATTAGGCAGGTTTCACTCCCCCCAAATATTCCTGCTAAACCAGAGGCTGCTGTGACCCCACAGTGACCGATATCCCGCGGGACAACGGCCCCGGGTCCTGCCCGGGTGCAGGAAGCCTTGGAGTTGCTCCTGGAGGCTGCTCCATCTGCAACTCGTCCTGTGCCAGAACAGCAGCAGGAGATAAGGAGTCTCAAAGGTCTCATGGAAAACTCTGACAAGCAGGCTATTTTCAGCCGGCCTGGCTCGCTGTTCCTGCCGGACGCTTCCCTGCTCCTCGTGCGTGCAGGCATGGGACGAGCTGGACTTGGTGTCTCTGGAGGACAGGAGAGGGGACAGAGCTGTGCCCTTCGAGGGGAGGGGAGCGAGGGCAGCAGCAGTGGGCTCTGACGTCCGTGGGAACATTTCCACCATGGAAAAGGATCCCGAGCCGGCGAGCAGCCGAGCACCACAGGTTGCCTGGAGCTCCAGGTTCCCGCTGGAACGACCAGTGGGAAAGACTTCAAATGGTGCAGTGTCCTGGGCTCCACCTGCAGAGTGATTTCAGTTCAGATGCTTTGCCTGGGGAACGGGAGGAGGAGGACTGAGCCACGGGCGGGAGAAGTGCAGCGGTGAGGAAATCTCAGCTTAGGAAAATTAAACTCCGAGTGTTCCTCTCCACAGGGCCTGAGCTCACCCTGCCCACGCTGAGCCTCAGTGGCAGAGCTGTTCTCATCCAGAGCGTGTGGTGGCTCTGTCCCCACAGCACCGGGCTCCACCATTTGCTCTGTCTCAGCCCAAAGCATCCCCCATCCTCATCCCCCATCCTCATCCCCCATCCTCATCCCCCATCCTCATCCCACTTGTTTTCTGCTCACTGTTTCTCTCCACTTGCTCTCCAACTGCTTCAGTCCCCACTGGCTCCCGAACATCGGCGTCACTTCTCTTGCCACAAAATGTGACTTGAAAATTCAGTTCAATAAAAAACAACTGAAAAAAAAATTATATCAAAAACCCAACCCTGGTCCAGGAGCTCCTGGAGGGGAACAGAGCTGGGATGCAGCCAGCACTTGCTCCTCGCCACACCCCTGGCAAGATGGGAATTGGGGCATTTGTGCTTTAGACCTATTTTGGGAAGAGCTGAAGGGAAACCATGACCGAGGCTGATATGGAGGAGTGGACCCAAAGCCAGCTGATGGCATTTACTCGGTGCCAGGGAGACAAGCCCAGTGCCAGCACGTGCCAGCCAGCACCCCCACAGCTCCCAGAGCGGGCGGGAATGCTCTGAGCACCGAGATGCCCACGCCAGGAATATCCTGGGAATTGTGCAGGTGACAGGGACCTTCCTCAAGGCTGTGCTGAGGTTGGGAGGCTCGTGAGAGAGGCTGACTCCGGGGAAAGGAATTTTGAAGGGATGAGAAAGAGAAGGATTTGCGACTGAGGCACTGCAGTGTCTGGGAACGGGATTCCCGGGATATGGGAACTATGCGGCAGGCAGCTGGGGACAGGGACTGTGATTCATCCTGGATGCTCTGGAAGCAGGAAAGGGCACAGGGAGCCAAGGCGGTTAAGTAGGGGTATAAGAAGGAGAATAAGCAATGGGCCTAAGGCTTTATGAACTATAAACACTGCGATGGAGGAGCTTTGTATTCAAAATAAGCAAAGGCAAATTAAAGGAGGGAATTAGGGGAAGGGAAAGGCAGAAGTGAGGAGAGAGAGAATGAGCAGAGATCTGCACCCAGGGCCAGGTGAAGAGAAAGTTCTTTCCAGGTTTTTACTGGGAAGGAGAAGCCCGAGGAAGCGCACGGAGAAATGAGAGAAGGATGGTGTCAGAAAAGAGGGGTCCCCAGGAGAGTCCTGGGTGCCCTTCAGAGCTCCCAGGCAGAAGGGGAAGACCTGGTTTAAAGGAAAAACTGGGACCAAGGAGCCAACTTGAGCAGCCGGATCTTCACTCCTGGCTGGAAAGCAGCCATGCCACATGGAATTACTCGGTGTGCACACGCACCACAGAGTCCTCACCACGCCGATCCCAGCAGGCTTGGGGGAAGGACAGAAATCCCCTTCCCACGGCTGGCAGCCTCAGGAATCCATGCAGAGCAAGGCAGGGAGCAGCCCTGCAAGGGAAGGACCCTCCAGGCCTCTCCTGCTCCCGAGGACGAGCCTATTTTTGTGCCAGTGCCTGTGCCGTGAGTAAAATCCCCCAAACCACACCAGTGCCAGTGGACGGTTCTGTGCCCAGCAGCGACCCTTCCTCCGTGCCCCCAGGAACACAACGAGGTCACCCTACCCCGAGCATATCCTCCCCTTCTGCCTACAAGGATCAGAAAAAAGAAGGATGCACCGGGAGCTCGGCAGCATTCAGGGAAAAGGTCACTCTGCCGGGATTGCTCCAGGTGCGGAAAAACCTGCTCCCACAAGACCTGTTTTCCACTCCCTTGGCAATCTCAGTGGCTCGGAGAAGTTTCCAAGCTCTGCATCCTGATTTCCAAACCAAACAGCAGCGGCCCATTCCCCTCTTTCCTCCAGCTCCATCCTGAGCCCCCAGACAGCGCCCAACGTGTCCCACACATCCCAGTCCACCTCAGGGAGAGGGAGAGCAGCGAGCGGCCCCTTCGGATGCAGGAGGCACCGGCGAGTCCTTGTGAAGCCTGGGAAAGTTTCGCCGGGCCGAGATATTCATCGGCACCACGGCGAGCAGCTGAGCCAGGACAAGCGATGGATGTGCAGGAAGCCGAGTGTCAGATGCCTCCACACGTGCTTCACTTTCACCCAGCCCAACAGGTTCCGTGACCGCTGTGACACATTCCCGTGTCCCTGAGCTCCCATTCCAGGGCAGCCTCCTTCCCCCCAGGCCTGGCTCCATCCAATCACTCCTCCCTGCAAGCTCTCCCTGATGGATCTGTATTGATCCACCCCAGCTCCAGGGTTTCTATCTCCGTTTATCAGGCCTGCGCTTCTCTTAATCCCACCTCAGCCCTCCCCAAAGTAACGAGATAAGAGGCAGGCTGGAAAGGCTGATAAAAAGGAACGGAACAAATCCATTCGTGCTGTTTCTGTGCCAGGAATTACAAATCCCAGCCCTCGGTAATTAGGGCTCTGCCAGCCACAGTCCCAGCACAGCAAAGCCAGAGAGGAAAGTCAGGCTCACTAAAATGTATCCTGAGAAAAAAAGCCATACCTGGAGGACCAGGACACTTCGGGTAATTCGCCAGGTGTGGCACTGAGGTGTTTGGGGACAGGGGTGGGACAAAGTGCAGGTACAGCAGGCACAGAGTTGATTCCATGGAAGCCTAAACCAGCGGGACCAGTGGCTCTCCCTGCCCTCTGGCAGTGGGAAGCCATTCCCTGTGTCCTGTCCCTCCATCCCTTGTCCCCAGTCCCTCTCCAGCTCTCCTGGAGCCCCTTTAGGCCCTGCAAGGGGCTCTGAGGATCCTTCTCCTCTCCAGGTGAGCACCCCCAGCTCTCCCAGCCTGGCTCCAGAGGGGCTCCAGCCCTGGGAGCAGCTCCGGGGCCTCCTCTGGACTCTGTCCAGCAGCTCCACGTCCTCCTGCTGTTGGACCAGAGCTGGAGGCAGCTGTGCAGGTGGAATCTCACCTGACTAGGAAGAATCCCCCCCTTCCCTGCTGCCCACACTGGGGGATCAGCCCAGGTCACCACTGGCTTCTCCAGATCTCTCATATAAAACCCCAAACCAACTCAGCAAACCCCAAATCACAGGGAAAAGTCCAATTCAGGACATTTTGTCGAGGTACCAAACCAGAGAGTGAGGAACAGCTGACTGGGATAACTGGGACACGTTTTGATCGTGACCCCTGGAAAAAACTTCCCTCGTATAAATGGAGATTAACGGACATTTCAAGAGACAGTTGCTTTAGTTTAACCCCTCCCCTCCACGTTTTCCTTGGGACGGGACCTAAGGGATGCATCACCAACGTAAAAACGAACAAATACTATTAAAATAAATAAATCGAGACACTCATCCAACCAACACCCTCCCTGGAGCAGATTCAGATGCTAGTTCAATTGACATCTTCTAAAAAACAAAGCCTTTCTCAGGAAAAATAAACCACGGCCACTTCAGAGAAAAACATGGGAAGAATTGCCCAGGATCTCCCAGTTTCTGGGAGGCAGAAGCAGGAAAACAGGTCAGGAGCAGAGCACTGAGCACAATGGCAGTGAGAACCTCGTTTCCCCTAAATCTGGGGATTTTCTGCTTTTTGAGCAGATTTTTTGGACTCCTGATGTTCGCTGGGATTTTCCAACCCACCCTGGAGCCAGCCCCAGCCCTGGGCAGGAGGCTGTTGGTCCTTCTCCCTCCTGGAAGTGATGACAAGGTGCTCAGTCTTCCCTGAACTGTCCAAAGGCTCGTTAGGAAATGGCCCTAATTAAGTTTGATGGATGGGGACCGGGGATTATTCCTAATCTCCCTGCAGCAGCCAGACCAGAAAGGATATTTCACACAAGAATTTAACTGCAACTGCACAGCACGCGCGTGGCCTGACTCCACAGACCCAGAACCTGTTCCCAAGGTTTCAAATCCCGAGGAAAAAGCCACGGAATGAGGAGAGTTTGGATTTTGATCCCGTGGACAGTCCCTCCCTGGAGTCAGCCTTGCTATAAGGTGGTTTGTTGCACAAAAAGAATTGGGTTTATAAAGGTGCATAACAGGCCTCAATCACAAAACTGAGTCGAAAATTTAAAGTCCAGTGAAGGTTAAGGATTTTCCCCTTCAAACAAATCAGATGAAAGTTTTCTTTTCTATATTTCCTTCCCTCCTTCTCTGATGTGGGAGGGAATATTCCACACAGGAGGATAATTGAACGTCCAAGCCCTTCCTTGAGCATTTCAGTCTTTGCACGTTGGCACGAAACTGCGAAGTAATGGAAGAAATCAACAGAGAAAACACATAAACCAGAAAAAACTCCAGGTCTCTCCATTCCCAGTCCGAGCTCAAGCTGAAATCAAACAATTTCTCCAAGTTTTCTGTACATGGATCTGCCTTGATGACCTGGAGATCACCCAGCAGGAGAAATCCGGGCTTTTGATGTCCCGGCAAAGTACAAGAGAATAGCTGGGATAATTTACAGACAGGCTTGCTCAGACCCCAGGACACAACATGCTCAAGCAACACCTGGGAAAGAAATGTTCCTGACCTGGGAAAGGGGGGAAAAAAAACCAATTAGGATGAGCCAGATCAGCTCCTCAAACCGGTTTTCTGCAATCACAGTCACAAACAGTTGCATCAGTGCAAAGGGGAGAATGATACAGGGCAGTGGGGGCAGCTCGTGGGGAAAACACAGATAAATCCAAGGAAAACGATTTTACCAGAATTCACCCAGGAAAATTAAACAGCCCAGACAGGAGTGGGGGGTGTGCACAGCATTCCCTGCCCAGATTGCAGCCAGGAAAATCCCTTCTGCTTTAGCTCTCCCGCAGCGGCTCATCCGGGAGCAAATCCCCGTGGGCTGAGCTCCTCCCTGCCCAGGTGAGATCCCCAACAGCAGCACCGATCACGCCCGAGCCGCTGCCAGCCCTGGGAACCCGGGATGGAGCCCGGGCAGTGCCCACGCCGGGCAGCACCCGGAGCCAGCCCGGCACCCGGTGCCCGCCTCCCGCGGGCTCATACCCCCCTCTCGTGGCAAACACACGGCTCCCCGACCCCACACGGGTTTCCCAGCGCTGGATCCCGCTCTGGGTTCCCGGAGCTCTTTCCAGAGGCTCTGCTGATGAAGCACATGAATATTGATGATCTGCAGAGATGCAGCAGCAGAAGCGGCTGCGGGGAGAGGCTCTCCGAGTTCAGCAAATGCTGCCGAGGGCAGGAACCTCCGGGGCAGGGAAAGGAGAGGAAACAGGGAGATTTTGTGGGGGGAAATAGGTCAAGCTGTTCAGTTATGCTTAGGAGAGCAGGATCCTACACACTGAACCAGGAAAGGGCAATCCCAGTCCTTAAATGAAAGCTTTGGAAAAGTCTTCACCTGTTCTTACAACTGAATGGCTCCGTGGAGCAGCAGTTTTACAGCTGGACAGCCCTGCACGGCTCCATCACGGAATATCCTGAGTGGGAAAGGATCCACAGGGATCAGAGTCCAGCTCCTGGCCCTGCACAGACACCCCAACAACCCCCCCTGTGCCGGGGAGCGTTGTCCAAAGGCTCCCGGAGCTCTGGCAGGGTTGTGTTGCCATCCTGCCTTGCAGGTGAAAACGAGCACAGACGGCTCTGGCTGCCCTTCCCTGACCCAGTTTAGGGTGTTTTTGGGGGACACGGACCTGTTGGAGCAAGTCCAGAGAAGGATTAGAGGGATGGAGCACCTCTCCTGCAAGGAAAGGCTGGGAGAGCTGGGATTGTTCAGCCTGGAGAAGAGAAGCTCTGGGGTGACCTCACCGTGGCCTTCCAGTACCTGAAGGGGCCCACGAGAAACACGGAGAGAGACTTGGGGCAAGGACCCGGAGTGACAGGACAATTTGGAATGTGGGATCTGTCCTCTGCTCTGCTGGGAGCAGGGAAACCCCTATGGGATGATGACCTACAGCTCCCACATCCTCACACACCACTAATCACAGCTCCTTCCCGAGAACCCCCTCAGAGGGGACGCAAATTCGGGTACTCAATCAAATCACCACCCTCACGAATTCTGGCGGAATTCAGTGGGTTTGAGACATTTCCTCTCTGTCAAACGCTGCTGGAACGAGCTGGGATTCAGCTGTCGTGAGCAGGGGGAGGGAGCTCGTGTACCCACACACAGAGATGTAATCTCATGTCAGAATTAAGCCAGCCTGGAGAGCAAGTGCATTAGTCCCTGCTGAGAAGGGATCTGGGGACAGAGGGGGAGAAATGACTGGGAAGGGACTTTTCCAGCTCAGGAAGGGGAGTGACAGCACTCACTGCAGCCTCCTCACTTCCCTCCAGGACAGAGAGTCCCGGTGGAGCCGCTCACGTCCAGGCTCTGAGGCCCAGCCAAAGCCTGTTTGCTTTCCCTGAACTTCCCACATCCCAGGCACAGCCAAGGTCTCCTGGAAGAAGCTGCTCCTTCACCCTCCAAGAGCCCCAGCAGGGCTGCCAGAGCTGTGTGAGTGCAGCAGAGCCAGAGGGGACGGTTTGTCCTGCATTAACACCTCAAAGATCCCACAGGATCTTCATCAGGGCTGGTAAACCCGAGCTGGGTCGCTCCCTCCCTCTTGCCAAGTGACATCTCCCCATCTCCACAGCCACACGGTTTTCCAGGGACAACACCACCTGTTTCCTTGCCTCTTTTCCCCACTTATTTGCACGGAACCACGTCCACAGGAGAGGGACAGCTGCCTTTTTGTCACTGAGTAAGGCTCGAAGTGACAGATCCCGGCCAGGCCGATGCTCTGCAGTGCTGCTGAATGCAGGTCACTGCACAGCACAATCCCCCGAGGCACCAGGAGCAGCCTGGAGTGGCACAGGACACAAATTAAACCACCTGGGTACAAATCCCTAAGGAAAAAGGGACACCCCCCATCAGCAAGGTCACAGCCCCGGGAGTGTCTCTCACTCGAGGCAGGGAAGGGCAAACCCTCAAGGTCCATTTTTAAGGCAAGGGTGAGTGTTCCCGAACAAAGACGGGATGGAAAACTGGCACAGCCTCATCCACGGGAAAACCGGGGATGGTTCTCATTCTGCAAAGCCTCCCCAGCCGCTGCAGCACGGGCTGCTCCAAGTTTAGATGACATTGCATCAGTCCTCTCCACCTCTCGGTCAGGAGGAGGAAGAAAAAAAGCCATCTACCCTTAGTCTGCAAAAATCCGGTGTTAGGGAGGGCTCTGGATAAAAATAGCACCGAGGTTTTATTTTTTCCGGAGCTAAATTAAAATGTGGGGGGGTTTTTGTTCTTGTGATTCTGTCCCAGTCAGGTGAGACCCCACCTGCAGAGCTGCCTCCGGCTCTGGGTCCCAGCACAGGCAGGACCTGGAGCTGCTGGAGAGAGCCCAGAGGAGGCTCCAGGATGAGCAGAGGGATGGAGCAGCTCTGTGGGGAGAGGCTGGGAGAGCTGGGATTGTTCAGCCTGGAGAGGAGAAGCCTTGCGGTGACCTCAACGTGGCCTTCCAGGGCCTGAAGGAGCTGACAAAAAAGATGGAGAGAGACGATTTCCAAGGGCCTGGAGGGACAGGACACAGAGAATGGCTTCCCACTGCCAGAGGGCAGGGGCAGATGGGATATTGGGAAGGAATTCCTCCCTGTGAGGGCATGAGGCCCTGCAATTGAATTCCCGGAGAAGCTGTGGCTGCCCCTGGATCCCTGGAAGTGTCCAAGGCCAAGCTGGAGCAGCCTGGGATAGCAGAAGGTGTTCCTGCCTGTGGCACCAAAAGGGTGGCACCACGGCTCCATCCACCTGTAAGACACCCCAGAAAACACCTGGAACGAACAGGAATGCAGGGAAGGGATCCAACTTATTCATCAATAACAGGAAAAGTCCCCAAAATAGCAGCTTTGGAAGGTTCCAAAGCTATTTGAGAAGCGAGGCCAGATTTGACAAATAGCTCCAGCCAAAATGGAGAAAATAATTAGAAAAACATTGAAACGTGTCATTTTTAGTTGTTGTTCTTATTTTTTTTCTTAAACTGAAACGTTTTACTTCGGAAATGATGAAACATTTTAGTCCCAGCAGGATCTTGGAGCCTTTGTCCCAGCGAAACAGGAATGTTTATTCGGTTTGTCACTGACTGACTGAGTTAAATGTCAGGAGGAAATTTCAGTGTTGCTTTTTCGTGTAAAAATAAAAATTAAAAATGCACACCAGATTTTATCTGGTGGCACACAGGGCATTAGAAGAGGCCAGATAAAGGGTTGAAGGCAAGCACCTTTCCTGTCCAGATCCTCAACTCCCCTAATTCCCAACAGGCTGAGCCACGGGGGATTAGCCAACCTGCACGGAAAGGGGACGGGGTGACCTCAGGTGACAGCAGAGGCCAGAAGAGAAGGTCCCTTTTGGGAGCCTCCCATGGAGCTGCCCCAGAACGGCCCTGGGAACAGCAGGGCTGAGGGTGATGAAGGCTGAGAGGGACAAAGGCTGGTGAGAGATGCCCCCCAGAGCTCCCAAAATGGAGAACTGGGACCTTCCCCCCGCTCCCATGCCCAGGGCGCTGGGAAAAGCCACATCCTGCCTCTTCCATCAGCACAGCAGCCCCTGCCAAGGAATCCGCCTCTCCCGCGACTGAGGCCTTGGCTGCCTCTAATTTTAGGGTCTGATGAAAAGCTTTGGGGTCTCCTCCAAGCTTTCCTAACAAAGGGCTGAGCGCCACAGCCAAGAGCCCCGGGGTCCCGCGGTGCTCCCAGCACTCCCACGTGAGCCCAGATGTCCCGTGCCCGCCCCGGCTCCGCACGTCTCCCTGCCCACACACCGCGGCGCCGCCGCCGACCCAAGGACTTGTCACCGCGGATAACTATCCCAGCTCCGGAACGCTCGCTCCTGGTGATCCGATCCCCCCAACCCCCCCCCCCGAGCTCCAGCACGCCGAGAGCTCATCCCGAATCCATAGGCCTCGCCCAGATAATGACCTTTAGCTCCTCCAAACGCTAAGTCAGCTCTTAAACCAGCCAGGAGGGACCTGCAGCAGGAAGAGCTTTCCAAACTCCACCACACAAAGCCTGGAGCGGCTGTTCCCGAGCTTTTGAGGTGCACACCCCAATCCCAAATTGTCCCAGCACATGTTTTCTTGGAGCAGACAGAGCTCGCAGGGGCTCGGTGTGAGGCACAGAGACCCCAGCGTGTCCAGATGGAGGGGATGGAGCTGGTGATTACGGCAGGGAGGGAATTGGGAGCTGGGACGTGAAACCAGAGAGGGGAAACGTTTAAAGCTTTAATCTTGGAAACAGCTTCCTGATAGGAGATTTATGAGCGATGGGAATAGTCTCCTTTGCAGAAGGCTGGAAGCTGTGCTGCTAAAACGAGACCGGATAAAAGAGGAGACAACACATGAGGAATGGATTTGGTTTGAGCAGAAGACAGGACCCGGAGGTTCCCTCCCAGCTCCAGCCACCTTCCCACACATCCAACCCCACACCTGGGACATTCACCCCTCTGGCACCATTAACCAACACTCAGCACTGCTCCAGATGAGTGTGACCAGCCCAAATCTCTCTCTCTCAGCTGCTCCTGGGGCTGCTACAAAGCCTCATTTTTCGGCTAATTCCTGGTGTGGTAGCCAGACCCCGGGGCTTGACGCATCCGACTGTTGTGTGGGAGCCTGTGGAAGGGGCAGGTTCATTAATACATGTTTAACTTGGACCTTGAAGGAGCTGAACTTTTCCTGACTTAGTCCTCGCTGTATCTATATCCCACTTTCCTGTAATCGACCTTTCCCTTTTTCCTGCCTTGGCCTTTCCCAGTGAGTTCGTGGGTATTGCTTTTCTCCAAAGCTGCTGTAGCGCTGCTGGAGGATGTGGGACCGACAGCTGTGGCCTTCCAGGCTCTGTGTTCACCCCACATTTATCCAGCTCCTCGTTCCCCTGGCTCCTCTCCCAACCTCAGCACAAGCTGAAGGGGTGAAAAGATGTAAGGGACAAGAGCAGCACCTCTCCATACCTAGGAGAGAGTCATGGAATGGTTTGGGTTGGAAGAGACCTCAGAGCTCACCCATTCCCACCCCTGAACGGCCAAGGACATCATCTCCCACTAGACCAGGTTGCTCCAAGCCCTGTCCAGCCTGGGAAAGGGTTTGTTGGGACGCTCATCCAAGGCTCAGCCTCGTAAAGCTGCCGAGCCGGTGCCCTGAGCAGGGATGAGATGCTGAAGTCTGACCTCAGCCGGGTGCAGCCAGCCCAAAGCACTCTGACTTCGGGCTTACTGCCCCACAAAAACAGCAGTGAAATCACTTCATTAATCCCCAGAGCCTCGTTTCCTTCCTTCCTTCCTTCCCCCAGCCAAGCTGAAGCTTAAAATAGTATTTTGCATTCCTCATCTTTCACTCCAGAGCTAATTAACACCCAATCAGCCCAAAGCTCTTGCCACAGCAGCCTGGCCCCATCGTGCAACCTGCCCAGCCTTGGCAGCAGCAGGAGCACCCACCGGGCTCCCAGCTCCTCCCAAAAGCCATTTCTGATGGAGCATCTGGAAAGAACTGTGCTAAAACAGGAACACACCAGAATCCAAGCCCCACATGCACTTTTACCTCCACTCCACGTGCACACACAATCTCAGCGGCGTGGTAATCCCCCAACACCACGAGCAGCCACTCTTCCAGAGGTTCCAGCAGCTCCTAAATTAGGACAAAACCCACAAGTCACCCTCTGTCTCCTTGCTGGTACCTCCACGGAGCAGGGCTGACCCCGTGCCCAGCCTCGTGGAAACAAAAAGGACAGTTTTTACCTGGCTAAAAAAGCACCTTGGATTCAGCGTGGGGCGTGGGACAGTAAAGATGGAGCCCAGGTCTTGCTTCACTTGGATTTCACAGCCTTTTCTCGCCCTCTCAGCAGCCCGGGCCAAGCATGAGTCAAACGGGGCTGTGGAGATGATGGAGCTGGAAAGGAAACGTCATCCAGGAGGGCTCCAAATACGTCACCCATGAGACATCAGCCCCCTCACTACAGCATCGTTCCTGCTCGCACACGTCAGGCTCGGAGGATCACGGAGGGGCTGTGGACCAGGAGAGGGTGTAAAGAGTGGCACAAAGATAGGGAAGCTGTTTCCCTGTGGCAGCTACAGAGGGAGAAAAGGTCAAACACGCCACGCTTGACGTGTTCATTTGGTTTTCAGCCCAAACTTCCACCCACGGACCAAAGGCAAGGGCAGCCTGAACACTCCAGGCAGCTCATGAGCAAGAGCTGGTTCATCCCTTCAGCCCTGTGCATTTACTGCTTAAAAATAACCCTACAAATACAAAAACCCCATGCAAGTATCCCACATCTCTGTACAGCTCTCGTTTCTCCCCCTGACAGCAGTGAGGACCTGGGAGAGCCAGACGCTCACCCCAAAATCAGGGAATTGTTTAAGGAAAGACCGTGTGGCACTTTGTGTGTCTGGTTTGACAGGGTGTTGTCCAATCATAAGCTGAACTCAATGATCTCAGAGATTCTTCCCTGCCCTTCCAGCCATGCCCACCCTCACGGGCCAGGCCTGGGGCAGCAGCTGTGACCTCCATTAACGCGGACTCCCCACACCGAGGTGTCCCCAAAGAGAAGCCTTAAGGAGCTGCCACAAGGGACGACGCCTCTCCCCGCTATAAGGGCTGCGCACCGGCCTTCCTTCCCTGCTCGGGCAACCCTAACACCCATGAGGAGGCTGTGGGCAGCCCCCGAACCGGCCTCGGAGAGCGCCGGAACCCTTCACATCACACTCCGTCCGCGACCACAGCTCCCGCAGCTCCCGCAGCTCTGAGGGGGCCGCGCCGCGGCCGGGCCTT